>JADRCG010005260.1:0-17735 GCA_019844195.1 Rhabdomys dilectus
TTTTTTCATTTATCTTTAAGTGTGTGTGTGTGTGTGTGTGTGTGTGTGTGCACGTGCATGCGTGCGTGTATGCGTGCTTTTCTACAAGAGCACCATGTGTGTGCTGTGCTCTCAGTGGTCAGAAGAGGGAGTCAGATCCCCTGCAGCTGGAGCTACAGATGGCTGTGAGCCTCCACGTGGGTGCTAGGATCTGAACCTGTGTCCTGAGCAAGAACAGCCAGTGCTCTTCTCTGATGAGCCGGCTCTCCACCCTCACCTCTGCTTTGATTTCTGTCTGTAGTTTTCCTTTCTATTACTAAGTAGAGGTCAGCTGTAAGAACTGACACAGCTCCACAGCACACTCTCCAACAGAGCTGCCTGCAGGTAGCTTCACAGATGTAGCTTTTGTGAGTCATTGCCTAGGTGGGGTGGGCTGTGTGTGTGGCTGCTCTGGGTCACCATGTGCCTGTAAGTAACTCCTCTCCCATGATCCTGTCCATAATTCCAGTAAACTCACTGCTTCCCCAAGCTGGATCTGGGCAGAATCGTCTCATTAGTATGCTGTCTGTGTCCTGTCAGGGTGAGCAGTGTCAAGTCTCTGCAGGAACTCAGACAACAGCTAGTAGAGGTCTGTGAGCATCCCCCAGGCAAAGATCACCAGAGAAACAACAGAGAACTCACTAGCTGGAGTCACTGGGCCTCCTCCTCGAAACCCATTGGAACCAAGGAAGTGAAGCCGGTGGGAAGATCTACAAAGAGAAGTGTTGCTCTTGATTGTGCAGCTGTGGGGTAAACTGGCATGGCCAAGGCTCCCAGGGCAGATGGGAACTCGGTGCAGGCAGAGGACACAGTGGCTCCCCTTCCTCAGACAAGTCTTGGCTTGCTCTTAAGGCTTCTGGCTATGGCCAACTCAGCCTGATTGTCCAGGATCATCTCTCCTAGTTAACATTATCTGGTTACAGAATTAATCACACAAAATACCTCCACAGATACCTGGGTATTTGGTTGAAAAACAAGGAGCTATAAGTTAGACCCTCAAATCTAGTCACTACATTATTTAAAGGGAAATTTCCCTTATTCCACCACCAAGTGGGTACAAGTAGACAAACTCCTTGATTACCTTAATACATTTGCCTAGAAGGAGGTAAGCCTTCAATGAGGTTAAGCCAGAGCCAGCACCCACTTCACTTTGTCCAGGCAGGTGCTAGGGTGTCCCATTCCACCCCTCCACAGTCTCTGCCTCTTTGAAGGACAAGGGCTGGCACACTCATCTCAGGAAGACAGTAGAGCTGGTCCCAGATGTCCAAGAGCTTGTGGCCTCCACAGAATGCAGAAAACTCAGACTTCTATAAGCAATAGAACCCATAATGGTTGCCCAGACTTAATCCTCAGACTCACACACTTATCTGAAATAGTGGCAGAAGAGAACAAAAAAAAAAGAAAAGAAAAGAAGAGGAAAGAAAAGAAAGATGTGGAAAATCCAGTAGTTTGGAGAAGAAAGATACTTTTCTAAGTTACAAAAATTCCCTTCAACATTTCACTGAATATTCTCACATTAAAATACATATTAAGAATAATTGAGCTAGCCAGGACTTTCTTGTGTGTTCAGTGTCCCTAAACTCCCTTTAAATGTAGTCAGGCAACATGAACACACAGAGGACAAAAATTAATCAAAAGAAGAGAAGAAACCAGGATAAGACACTGTGAAGTCCTGAAGGCACCCACAGGTCCTGCACTCCTACTGGAAACACCAGGCCTTCTGCCCAGAGTAAAGAGCCTCTACACCTGGGTTCACACAAGCTGGAAGAATAAAGTAATTGACTGGCCACTGTCTGTGGAACCCCTTGGAGAGGTGGATCCACTCACAATTTGGAGTATTCTGGACACACTATGGAGAGAAAGTAAAGAAAACAACAGCTGACTCGTGATGTTAGCTGTTTTTGTTTTATTAGCAGTAATAACAGCCTTCATTTCTGTGGGGAATAAACCCCTGCCTTCAGCAGGGCCATGAGAGGATGGCCTAGTTAGTTTTGATTGACAGCCACTGTGCAGAACACCAGACTGTAACCTGCCCACAGCCCCTCACAGTTCCTGACATGCACTCTGTCTGTCAACTGACCCCGCTCTCCTCACAAGCCCGAGAATGTAGCTGGTTGTCGAGGTTGGAGAAGAGGAAAGGAATAAATTCAGGGGAGACTTCCTGGACAGTGCAGCCCAGACAGTTATGAAGAACAATATTATTGTGGATGAATTCACCTGTCCATGAAGCTTTTCAGAAATCCCTCCTCTCTTGCCATCTGCGCACATAAGCACAAGACAGAGTCTGACTCGGAACACCGCCCCCCCCCCACCCCCTTCTTCCCAGGCATTCCCTCCATCCACTCTGAGCAGAGCCTGCAGCAGGTTCAGGGATTTCCCCCAGCCTCTTCCAGGCCTCTCAATACAAAGTCTGCAGCTGACAACAGTGATGTCATCACAAGGGGATTTTCTGATTGGGTCTGGCGAGTTTGGTTTGGGTGTGTGATCTCCTTGGCTGGATCCTCACAGTCTCTTGATGACTCAGGAGAGCAGCTGCAGAGACCACTCAGAGGACAGGATGCCACTCAGCAGAGCTCTGATTCTGGGGGTCCTCGCCCTGACCACCGTGCTCAGTCGCTGTGGCGGTGAAGACGACATCGAGGGTGAGTGTGAAGCTGAGGGACGCCTAGAGCTGGGCAGTGGGAAATCCACAGAAGAGGGAGATACAAATTCTCAATATTAAGAGGTCTAACAACTGTGTCATCTCTTCTTCGGGAGGCTCTGGTTGGTGAGCACAGCTCATGATCCACCAAGCCATGGTTCTAACAGTGGACCAGTGAGGGAAGGATCGAGGGCTCTGTGACAGGCGGACTTGTCTCAGAACTTGGGAGAGTTTCCACGAATGAACGGTTTTAATTATTAAAAATCCATTAACTATTGCTCTCAAATTTCTCTGAGAGTCTCTGAAGCCCTTTCTACCTGTAGTGTGTCCTAAGGAAACATGTACACAAACATACAGAAAATGCTTCCCTTATGCTGGGATTTACACGCACCTTTTCAAGTTAGCTGCTGACCATGGTGGGAAGGCGCTCACCATTTTACTGAGCAATCCTCCAGAATCTGGGTTGCATCATGTGTCACCTCATAAGTGACTAAGTCAGGTAAATATATAGATGTGCTTTAAAAATAGTGGAAACCAAGGTGAGTCTGGCAGTGCATGCTGGTAACTACGGGCTTAGGTGCAGAAGCAGGAGGATCCTGAGTTCAAGGATAGCCTGAGCGAATAGTGAGATCACGTCTCAGAAAAGTATCCATTCATTAGTAAATGTCTATAAATGCCAATTTTCTTGTTTCCATTACAGATATAGTTTAATATTTTGTAACAAGTTAAGAAATATGGGCTGCCTGTTCTACATCTGGCTTATACCCTATGAAGTTCTGTAACAACTCCCCAGGCAAGCACAAGCTACACCAGCCTGTGGTGTACCTCTGCCTGTGTTACCCACCTCTCTGACTCTGCCAACATTCCTTGTCCTCTCTCAGATCCCTCCTTAACTCCACACTGTTTTACAGATGGGCATAGGAGCTGTGTAAAATAGCATTTGAAAAGTTAAATGTCTGAAACAGGAAGTGAAAGGGGTTGAGTGCCCTTGTGCAGCATGGCCTCTCTTCCCAGCTTTAGTGGGAGGTGGAAATCTCACCTGCTTCTCCAGGGGGGTTGGCTTCCCCAATTTCTCCAGTGTCACACTAGGGCTCTCCAATCCAGTGTGAGCAGGCACAGTGAGCACGGTTCTGAGGAACCACAGAACTGAAGGGCTTCGTAAAAATATTCATTTATTTTTAATTTAGAGGGAAAAACATAGAAACTTCGAGGTCTAAGAAAATGCTTTGACTTTAATTTAGCCTATGTTACATTTTCTTATATATAGAATATGACTACAATATTTTCATCAAGGAAAGCTCCAAAGGTAAATGTGTGGGCCACACAGGTCCTAACACAGCCTAGGTCATCGCTGACCCTGACTTTCACATGGTTCTGCCACCTGTCCATCATTCCCAAAGTCTCCATGGGCCTCAAAACTAGCAATCATCACTCAATACTCACTTTGTAAAGCATTTGCTCAGCTAACAAGTCGGCGCTGACGCACATAAACCTGCTGCCTGCCCCCAGGGAGTGGGTAGACCAGCGAGGGAAACAGGTCAGGGTCAGGAAGCAGAAAGGCCTTTGTGTGGAGTGAACCCAGCTGAGGACAACACTGCACCAGCAGGGGGCAGCGCAGAGGCCTCGGAGGCACCTGAGGCCCAGGATGAGCACCTGCTAAAGTGAACGCTGTGTATACCCATGGTTGGAAAAGATGCCGAGGTATATTAATAATAGATAAGGGAGCTTTGAGGGAGAGGTGTGGCGTGTTATTGGCTGATACCAACCCAGACGGCCACACTGGGAAGGTAAAGGCCAAAGGAGCAGTCAAATGTGGATAGACAGACAGACAGATATAAGGGGGGGGGGGCATAGCGCAGTTAGAAGCCTATTAATTAGAACTGTGCAGAAACCTTCAGAGTAGAGGAGGGTAGCAGCAAACAGTAAAACGACAACAGTAACAATAACAGCCTTCATTTCTGTGAGAAAAAGAGACCCCTGCCTTCAGCAGGGCCATGAGAGGATGCTGTAGTCAGTTTTGATTGACAGTCGCTGTGCAGAACTGACTGTAACCTGCCCACAGCCCCTCACAGCACCTTACATGCACTGTCTGTCGACTGACCCCACTCTCCTCACATTCACCAAGCGTGGTGACTGCAGAGGTCAGGCCTGGCTGCCCAGTTACCACAGGACCACATCTGACATATGCTGGAACTCAACAAATGAAGAAGGAAGAAAAGATTTTTTTTTAAAGTAAATAGTGCAATCTATGCTCTGATAATGTCTACTTGGTGTCCTTTGGGTTCTGCACTGGCGGCCTTTCTCCATGGCTGCTCACACATGCTCACTGAGGAAAAAGCTTTAATGCACCATGAATCTGCAAGCGAACGTCAGTGTTGATTAGAAACAAATACAAGGTGAGGGTTCACAGAAGCACAGAATCCAATAAAGTCTCTGTTTCTTTTACTCCAGAAGAAATCAGAAGGACGTCCTGTGGGTCCCCAGTTAATGCAGGAGCTTTAGACAGAACAGTTACCTCACACTTTGTCATGATGTCACTGTTTTCTTTATATAAGATTCTATATGCCTTTTCTCTTTTTTGAAATAAATGAGAAAGTCTCCTTTGTGGAAAAATGCCTTTTTTGAAAGAAAATAAAATGTAATAGATATCTATTGGAATATCAATTAGACACAAAACCTAGTAAGAGAAGGAATATGCTGACCAAATCACTGAAAAGAAAGCTTTCTTCCTCCATTCAGCTGTAAGCTACTTGGCTTATGGTGTTCGTATACCAGACACTAAGACAGTCAGGAAAACAGAAATCAAGCACACAAAATTCCTCTTCTGTGTAGCATGTGTCATCAAAGGAAAGACTGGATGTTAACCCACACCAAGAGTGGCAGGAAGGAGTGGATAGTGGAAATGAACTCAAAAATTTAAGTTCATGGTATTTTTTTTTTAAGATTTATTTTATAGATATGAGTCCACTGTAACTATCTTCAGTCACACCAGAAGAGGGCATCAGATTCCATTACAGATGGTTGTGAGCCACCATGTGATTGCTGGGAATTGAACTCAGGACCTCTGGAAGAGCAATAAGTGTTCTTAACCACTGAGCCATCTCTCCAACCCCAGTTCATGATATTTTTATAAGTAATTTCTATCACTTTGTTAAATAACACTCCTTTTTCTTCCTGTTTTCCATTTTTCCACTGACCACCCAAATTCAACAGCTGACCACGTAGGCAACTATGGTGTAGCTGTGTATCAGTCTTATGGACCCAGCGGCCAGTACACATTTGAATTTGATGGTGATGAGGTATTCTATGTGGACTTGCAGAAGAAAGAGACTGTCTGGAGGATTCCTGAGTTTGGCCAACGAGCAAGGTTTAACCCACAAGGTGGACTACAACAGATAGATACAATAAAACACCACTTGGACATCCTGATTAAAAAGTCCAATTCTACCCCAGCTACCAACAGTACGTGGTCACCACCCTGATCCCCATCCCCTTCCCTGGGGGAAATATGATCCATATACAATTGGTTCTATAAAACCCTCTCCTTCCAAGAAGTGCCCAGATCTCTTCTTTGCTGAACCCTCATCCTCTTTCTTTTTATAAATTACACATTCTAAGTAATATAATGTTCTTTATTCGTACAATGCATGCTTTGAATTTTTCCAAAAGGAATCTTAGATATCTACCTAACACCCTAGAGAGAAGGGCACAGGGGTAAATTAGATACAGTGCACATTAGCTCCAAGCAGAGGGATGATCAGGCTCTTTGACTTTCATTGTGTGCGAGTTTTGTCACGAGGGCTCCCTCACCAGACAGTGCAGAGCTTCAGGGAGAGACGCTCCAGTCATCCTCTAACATCCTGACCATCTCCTTTGCAGAGGCTCCTGAGGCGACCGTGTTCCCCAAGTCCCCTGTGCTGCTGGGTCAGCCCAACACCCTCATCTGCTTTGTGGACAACATCTTCCCTCCCATGATCAACATCACATGGCTGAGAAACAGCGAGTCAGTCACAGAAGGTGTTTATGAGACCAGCTTCCTCTCCAACCCTGACCATTCCTTCCAAAAGATGTCTTACCTCACCTTCATCCCTTCTGACGATGACATTTATGACTGCAAAGTGGAACACTGGGGCCTGGACGAGCCGGTTCTGAAACACTGGGGTGTGTATGAGCTCTGCCCACCTCTGGCACTTTCTAGTTCATTGTCATCTCCAGAACAGCATGTCTTCTGGATTCTAGTGACCAAACTCACATTTCACTCTTAAAGAGTTTTTTTTTTAATCTATTTATTTATTTATTTATTTATTTATTTATTTATTTATTTATTTATTTAATATATCTATGAATGTGTTATCTGCATGTACACCTCCATGCCAGAAGAGGGCCTCAGATACATTATAGATGGTAATGAACCACCATGTGGTTGCTTGAATTGAATTCAGAACCTCTAGAAGAGCATTCAATGCTGTGTCATCTCTCCAGACCTTTGTAAAGAGTTTCTAAGGCTACATTCCATGTCATTCCATAAGCCCAGTCCACAAAGTCTATGTAGACTTATTTTCCCCTCACCCTGACCCCATCTTACATACATATACATGGACATACTCCCTTCTGACTCCAAAACTTGTCTTTCTCAGAACCTGAGGTTCCAGCCCCCATGTCAGAGCTGACAGAGACCGTGGTCTGTGCCCTGGGGTTGTCTGTGGGCCTCATGGGCATTGTGGTGGGCACCATGTTCATCATTCAAGGCCTGAGATCAGGTGGCCCCTCCAGACACCCAGGGCCCTTATGAGTCACACCTGGAAAGGAAGGTAAGGGTTTGTGTTTGTGGGAACCAAAGCTAACACACAGAGGAAGTAAGGGAAGGGGAGGGACTAATAGAAACATGGTTTGGAGAACTGAGCTGACATCATCACAGCTCAGGAGCCTTGGGAACCCACCTGTCTCCTGTCTGTTTTGTGGCAGGTGTGTGGCCCTCTCCGGGGACCAAGTGGTGTGCTGGGTGACCTGGAGCAGTGTGTCTTCCAGTCCAATGCATCATCTTCTCTGTCCTCCATCTTGCTTTTCTCTTGGCTATCCCCTCTCACAGCTCACACACACTTGGAATTCTTCTCTCATCTGAGTTTTGGTTTTTGGCATCTTTCAAATCATATCTACTGTAGAATCTGTCAGAGACTCTGATTCAGTGGCTCCACAAAACCAATAAATTTCCTCTTATAAGTTGTCTACTGGTTTTTGTTTTGTTTTGTTGTTTTCCTGTCTTCCATGTTGGAGCTTACTGGAGCCAGGCCCATGTACTCCCATGCTCAGTGTCACAGGAACAACCAAATACAGCCCAGAATGCTTGGGTATCTTAGCCAAGGTTGAACTTGCAATCTTTCTGTTCCTAGCCCTGAGCACTCTCATCTGTCTCCAGTCAGGTACAGGGAGGTAGGGTGTAAAATCTACCTAGTGCACACCTGCTGAAAGGAAATATTGAGACACGGGGTGAATACCAGTAATTTCAGCACTCCTGAGACAGAGCAGGAGAATCCTCACAAGTTTAAGGCCAACATGGCAAGCTGTGGCTATATAGTAATGTTTAAAACAAAAACAAAAACAAAAACAAAAAAAACTACTTTTGTTTTATCATAACCTTTTAATGAAAAGAACTTTGAATTTCAAAAGTGATAAGGTTTTTTTAAATATTATCAGGAGTCAAATTGTTCTCAAAATATCTGGACTCATCAAGGCAATATACCTTTTGTATGCCTCTGAGGTCATTTCCAGAAATATTGAGATGAAGTGGCAAGAGCCAACCTGAATAGAGACAACAGTGTCTTGTGAGCTGGGCCAAAGTGAGCCAGCCGTCACCTTTGTGTACATCCTGTGGATGCAATGTGACCAAACACCTCATGTTCCCCCTGCCTACCCCACCATCATGGACTGTGTTCCCTCAAACTGTGGGCCAAAGTAAATCCTCCTCCTTCCCTCCCTTTCTCCTTCCCTTTATCCCTCCCTATCTTCCTAACTTCCCTAAGATGCTACTGTCAGGTATGTGTCACAGCAGCAAAAGAAGTAACTCCTACGTCTGCAAAGATGACAGGATCTTATAGTCTCACATCTGTGTAGCAGGAGTTTAGCTACTCTCCTTTAGCTCCCTGTGGGTTGTGTTTCCAGCCACCAGCCCAGGAACTCTTTGGATCTGTGAATGATAGACACGTGAACATTAGCTTATTTTTAAAATGCTGTGACTAGCTCAATGGCTGGGCATCTCTAATCCTCCACCTGCTACCCCAGGCCCAATTGGGAAAGTGGCCATGCCACTCACCTGAAATCTTATATGGTTCATTCATTGGCTCTCTCTCTCCTGCAACTCTAAATCTGATCCATCTCCCACGGTCTTCATACATACTGCCAGCAGTCTGGTAAATGTAAAGAGGTTCCCTATATCCAGGCATTCATTTACCTTCATTCTAATCCCTCCGTGTGTTCTGCCTGTTCCCTACCCCAGGTACTTTTAGCCATGAAACCTACTCAACCACCATTAGACAACACTACACTCTTAGATCCAGCTGACGAACTGCTTCCCTTCTATCACAGACCTGTTTCCATGCTGCTGAAAACCGAAACTGCTGCCTCAGTTTCTTCTTCTCACCAGGATACCTCAGAGCCTACTAGCCCGACCTCTTCAGACCTTCTGTGCCAGCTTCAGGCCACTCTAATCACCCTGTGTTGGCTCCAACCTTTACCCCTCCTATCACGGGTTCTAAGGCCACAGCCAAACCTCCAATGCCTTCTCCTCCAGGGACACCTGAACCAGCATCTGTCCTTCCTCTAAGAGAAGTGGCTGGAGTTGACAGTCTGGTCAGAGTACATGTCCCTTTCTCACTAAGCGAACTTTCTCAAATAGAGAGCAGACTGGGTTCCTATATCTCTAACTCCTCCGCCTTTATTAAAGAGTTCCAGTACATTACTCAATCCTATAGCTTGACTTTCCGTGATGTACATATGATTCTCACTAACAATTTACTTCCTGATGAACGCAGGTGAGTTTGGGAAGAGGCAAAAATGCATGCAGATCAGATTCATCAGACAGACGGAACATATCCAATCGGATCTGAGGCAGTTCCTGACCAGGATCCTCGATGGGATTATAATTCCACAGGTGGGATCTTAGCTAGAGATAGATTTACAACATGTCTTTTGGCAGGCCTAAGAAAGGCAGCCTTAAAGCCAGTAAATTCTGAGAAACTCCACGAGGTTGTCCAGGATAAACAGAAAAACCTGTCTCAGTTTTTAGAACACCTCACAAAGGCTTTATTGAAGTATACCAATCTGGACCCTGAAAACCCAGAAGGTAAGCAACTTCTGATCACCTACTTTTTTCCCAGAGCTACCCCAACATAAAAGCTAAACTTAGGCGATTGGAGAGGGGGCCCCCTAACTCCACAGGCAGAAGTCTTGGTGCTGGACTTCAAGGTGTACCATGAGAGAGATGAGAAAGCCAAAAAACAGAAATACCACATGCTGGCAAAGGCTATCCAACCAGCCTCAGCTGCTACCCCAGACTCCTGGTCTTTGAGGGCTCAGGGACCACCTGCTATAAATGTGGTCAACAAGATCACCAAGCCCTCGCCCAACCCCAGCAAGCCAAGGGGACCATGTCTTAGGTGCCATCAGAAGGGACATTGGGCTGTCGATTGCCCTCATGTCACCCAGAACAGAGGGACATCGCTCCCAGAAAACCCTTCAGCTGACCTTCTAAGATTGGCTATGGAGGACTGACAGAGTCCAAGCTCTCTCAACCCAACCATGCCTATCACTAGCAGGGAGCCCCGGGTAGCTAATGTGGTATGTGGAAGACCCATCTCCTTCCTCTTAGACACTGGGGCCACTTACTCGGTCCTGATGAAGTTTTGGGGACCCACCTCACCTTCACATTTTCCTATTGTCGGGGTAGGAGAACAACCTTACCTTCCTCACCAGACTCCCCAACTTAGTTGCATTTTTAGGGGTGTACCTCTCACCCATTCCTTTTTGGTAGTGCCTACATGTCCTGTCCCCTTATTGGGAAGGGATAGTTTAGCTAAATTGGGAGCCTCTATTTCCTTTGCTCCCCCAATTCACCTAAACCCAAGCTCACCAGCAGTTCCTCTGCTCCTTCTTCTGGCCAGTCAACCCACTAACACTAACATGATATTTCCCTTACCAGCTTCTCAGGTGGACCCCGAGTTTGGGATGTCCAGAACCCCTCTGTTTCTAAGCATCAGTCTTCTGCTGTCATCCAGTCACTGGACTCTACCAGGTACATCACCCAAGCTCAATACCCTCTTTCTCCCCAGAGCCTCAGGAGACTTAAGCCTATCATTTCTGACCTCTTAAGGAAAAAACTCCTTCGCCCCACCTCTTCACCCTTTAACACCCCTAAACTAGCAGTTAAGAAACCTAGTGGTACCTATTGACTGGTTCAAGACCCCAGGCACATTAATTCTGCAGTAGTTCCCCTCCATCCTGTTGTGGCTAACCCTTACACGCTTCTTTCCACTATCCCCTCGGAGACTTCCCATTTCTCAGTCCTAGATCTCAAGGATGCATTTTTCTCGATTCCTCTAGACGCCCAGTCACAGAACATATTTGCCTTTACCTGGACAGATCCTGACACCCACTTTTCTACCCAACTTACCTGGACTGTTCTCCCTCAGGGATTCCGGGACAGCCCACACCTATTTGGCCAGGCCCTGGCTTCTGACTTGCTCTCTTTATCTCTCCCTAGATCTAAGATTGTACTTTATGTAGATGATGTCCTTCTCTGTAGCCCCTCTCTAGAGATTAGCCAAGCTGACACAGCTGCTCTTCTAAATTTCCTTTCCAGTCGGGGCTATAGGGTCTGACCTTCTAAAGTCCAACTGTCCACTCCTCAGGTCACCTACTTGGGACTAACAATTACCCCAACCCACAAAGCTATTACCTTAGATAGAAAGAATCTGATTCAGTCTCTAACTATTTCTTCTACAAAGGAAGAGATTTTATCATTCCTAGGAATGGCTAGCTTTTTGCTTTCCTGGGTTTCTTCCTTTTTCCTCCCTTCTCGCCGCCCCTTATATGAAGCAGTGTTAGGCCCCACCCATGAACCTCTTCTCAAACCTGTTACTAAGCCCGTTCAAAGGCTCCAACAGGCTTGCCTTAAGGCTCCAGCTTTGCATCTCCCTAACCTGACTCGTCCTCTACGTAACTGAAAAGGAGGGATTTGCCCTTGAAGTCTTAGGTCACTGGGGGGGGCCTCACCACCCCTCCCCCCATCCCCCCACCCCCAGCTTGGGGTGAGAGGGGGAGAGATGCAGCTTCTTCTTTCTTCTCCTCCTCCCACCGGTTCTTCTCCAGGCAGCTCCTATGCTACTGTGGCTAACCTGTAGTCAGCATCCTGGCCCTAGAAACTGTCGATTGTAACCCAGTCCTAAGACCAGCAGGGGGTTAAGTAAATAGCTTTGTGCTATCCTAAAAACTTCTTCTGAGGGTAAGAGACTGCAGGTTAGGGTGATTAACACCTGTAGCCTAACAGCAGAGGATTAGGCAATGTGGCCTTTGTTCTATCTCAGCAGGAACTGCTGGGCTCTAACTTATTGCTGGGTCACAGGAAGAAGACACTTAGAAAAGTTGCTATAGAGTTTATTAAGTGTAAAAAATATCCTATCAAAGCTATCTGAGGGGAAACGTGAAAAGTCCTGAGTGGGGAAGAAGAAAAGATTCTAACAAAGTAAAAATTCTAAGGGAGATAAATTCTAGGCAGGGGGAAAGGAAAGGGTGACGGGGTCTTAACTAACTGATTCCTAACTCTCTATTCTGACTCTATTCTAACTAACCTAACTCACTATTCTAACTGACTCTTTGTCTTTGTCTTCAGTACTTATACACCATTCAGAGTACATGATCACATGTTACAAAGTTCATCACAAGTTCACACCAAAATTCAAGTCATAAATTGAAATAGAAGTTTACAACACAGAATGTTTACATGAATACCCATTAGGACTAATTATCAGGCTAAACATTCATCACCTAAGCCTGACTTAGGAACTACTACCTCATAGCTCCACAGATTCGCAGAAAGTTTGAAACTATAAATTAGTGAAGTTTTGTATAGATAGCCCAGGAAATATTTTCTCTTCTGTCCTGGTACCTATAATAAATCGTGGATTTCCTCTAGTGACATAGGCTAATTGTTTTATGACCTCTTGGAATGTGCTCTAAGCAGGAGGTCTTGTTACTATCTTTCTCAGGACAATTAACTGATAACACTTGGGAAACTGGCCAGTTCTCTTTGCAGTTTCGACTATGCCTGAGGGACTTAATAGCAGTCCTGTTAAAAAAGAGTTTAGTAATCATTGATATAATTTTAGGAATTCTTATAGGATCATCATTAAGACTTAAGAAGTCATCTATTTGTCTATATAGTATCACTACAAGACAGTACATCTTCGTGGATCTGCAGAGATCTGCTACAAAGAGGTATGCTATTGCTTAGTGATAGTTGCATATGTATAATAATAATAATAATGATAATAATAATAATAATAATAATAATGGGAAAGGCATATTAATAGCAGGAATCTTTCCTAAAATTACGTCCACCACAGCCTTGCTAATGGGGCACACTCGTTGCAGATTATATAATAATCCGAGGCAAGCATTTCAGGATGATCATCTGCTCATTATTAGCTTGTCCCATTATGGCTCCTGACAGGTCACCAACTGAGACCTCTTTTGCACCTATAGTGTACTTGTCAAAAAGACTAGATCTAATCATCCAGAGATGGGCACCTTGTATTCCTCCCTTAGCAACTGCTGAACTCCTTATTTGAGAGTCAAAGAAACTAACCTTAGAATCGCCTATAACTGTCCTCTCTTCTCACAACCTGTCACAGCTCCTAACTTATAAAGGCTTACAGACCCTACCTCCCTCCAGGGTTCTTTCTCTTCAGGTAACTCTAATAGAAGACTCTGCCCTCACCTTCCAATCATGCCCAGCTCTTAATATTTCCAGTCTTCTTCCTCGACCTAATACTAACTACTCCCTATCTCACTCCTGCACTGAAACTTTAGAGGAACTACTACCTCATCCTTCACACATACAAGAGGGTACATTGCCTCAAGCCTGGTATACAGGTATACCTGGTATACAGATGGAAGCTCCTTTCTACATGAAGGGGCCAGGAAAGCTGGCTATGCCATAGTGTCAGACACGAAGGTGGTGGAGGCACAGGCCCTTCCTACTCATACCACCAATCAGCTGGCACAGGGACAATCCCTCAACATCTACACAGATTCCAAATATGCTTTCCATATTCTCCTGTCCCATGCTGCTATCTAGAAGGAGCGTGGGTTACTTACCACAAAAGGAGGATCATTAACTAATACAAACCAAATTATGACCATGCTAAAGGCCTCCCATCTCCCCACAGCTATTGTGATTGTCCACTGTAGATCTCACCAGATGGATGACTTTATTGTCTCCAAGGGAAACAACCTTGCTGATGAGGCAGCTGGAGCTGTGGCTTTTAGGGTTCTAGACTCATCTCATCCTCCCCAGGTCATTCTTACACTGCAGCCCACATCTCCATCTACACCCCTTGACACTCCTCAAACTCTGTCCTATCTTCACCAACTCTGTCATCCTAACTTCCAAGTGTTGTTTTATTTTGTTAAGACTCACCTGCAGCCTACTCCTGAGGACTTAAGTTTCTTAAAATCTATCACTACATCTTGCAAAATCTGTCAGATGTCAGATCCCAACTCAAGGTATCGTAGCACACCTTTTCCTACCCATAAGGATAGAGGTTCCCTTCCTGAAACTGACTGGCAACTTGACTTTACCCACATGCCCGCTGTCAAACATGCCAAGTACTTCCTGGGCTTGGTGGACACCTTCTCAGGCTGGGTAGAGGCTTTTCCCACAACTAACAAAAGGGCTCAGACAGTCTCTGATCTCATCCTCTAAGAGATCATCCCCTGATTTGGTGTCCCAGCCTCCCTCCAGTCAGACAATGGTCCTGAATTTACTTCCCAGATAACTCAAATTCTATCTAAGGCCCTAAACATCCCCTGGCATTTTCACATTCCCTACCACTCTCAATCTTCAGGTAAGATAGAAAGAACTAACTGCTCTTTAAAAACCACTCTTGTCAAGCTGTCACATGTGGGGAGCTGACAAAAGGTGGCTATCATCCTTGCAGCCATCTTGAGCCATATACCCTGACAAGAGACTTGTTTTCAACAGCCTACAACTGCTGAGCACACTCTGATAACATCTTGTTTTATATACCCAGGATTTTCCCTTGGGTGTGTGTGACTTAAAGGTGTGACTTAAGAAGTGAGACTTATAAAAGGCGAGAGGCAGACAGAAGAGGAGACTGGAAACTTGGAACTTGGAGACACTAGGGACTAGGAACTCGAGACTTGGGACTTGGACTAGGAATGGGGGACTTGGAAAGAGAGAAGAGAGACTTGAAAATAAATGGTACTGAATCACACTCTGTCTGGTCTCCATTCTTCATGTCCGCCCTCACTCTCTTGCTGAACCCTGACCCACGGACCAGAGCGGCAGTATGAGCCAGAACAATTTAGCCCCCAAAGCTTGGGGCAGTGCAGGCTCTAACAATGTTGGCCCCCAAGCTTTTGGCAGTGTGGGTTCCAACATTTGGCAGAGCAGTCCCCAACAGTCACAGGAACTTCATCTTGACTAGGTAAAACTTTTACCTTTGGTTCTTTTCAGGCTACCAGCTCTCTCTAAGCAGTCTCTTCTCTTCTCACCCTTTGAACTCATGTATGGACTTCTAACTCCTGGTCTTTCACCTAAATGCTCTCCCTTCCCAGACCATCTACTCACCCCATTACTTTGCCACCTCTATTTTCTCTTATGGAACTTTGCTGACCACCATCTACCTCAGCCACACACTGTCTCCTGTCCACTGCCTGTCAACATTGGAGACCAAGTCCTTCTCTCCCATCCAGATCATCGGCCCTCACCCCCTTCCCAAATGGCAAGGCCCTTTTAAGGTAATTCTTGTGTTCCCTACAACCACTAAACTGAAGGGGCTCTCTCATTGGGTCCACTTGTCTCAACTCAAGCCTTTCATCCCTCCACCTAAAATTGACTCTTCTTCATATACATCGACCCTAACGGGACAGTTCTCTATTAAGCTCCAGAAGACTTCGAAATCACCCACCTTGTCCTCAATCCCAGAAAATGAGACTCCACTCCGGCAGCCGAACTCAACCTCACTGATCTAGACATGGGTTCCTCGTCCTCCCCCTGCTGCTTGTTTCTATCCAGGTCAGGCCTTACATCTGAGGTTTGAGAGTCAAGAGACCCCACAGATAACAAACAGTCTTTCCAAACAGGGCCAGGAAACTGCTCCATAGCCGGATGTCAAGAACCAATCCAAATTGCTATCATCTTTATATCTGTTATCTCATCTAAATATTATGTTCTCTATACTCGCTTTCTCTTTGACCAGATAGATTATTGTAGAAACTGGCCAAACGATCATGGGGGCTGCCCATATTGGTCTTGTCAGATACATATGCTAAGATCACAGACCAACTATTTCTTCTACCAATACCGCAAGACACTCTTTTCTACATGCAAGACCTGCAGGATTCCAGTTGTGGTGCTTCAGAATCAACAGGGGCCAGATGTCCTGATGGCTAAAGAAGGTCTTCACCAGTTCCTCCAAGAAGAATGCTGTTTTAGGGAACTTCCTGTTACAGGATTGCCAGCCACTGTCCACAGAGGAACCTGATGCATGAAGACCCCCAAATTAGGGAGACCCTCACTCACTCAAGTCTCGGGAAGACGTGACCCCCCATACACTCCAAGACACCGTACCTGGATGCAAGCAGCAGAGGCTTTATTAGGGAAATTGGCCGGTGGTCAAACCAGGAGCTCTCTCTCAAGAGCAGGGTTTGGCCAAGAGTGATGGGCTAAGGGGTCTTTTAAAGCATAAAACCACAAACCAGGGGAGGGAGGAGGGGGTGAGGGGTTGCCAAGGATACATAACATAAGAATAGTGAAACATTCCAGAGAAACCCACCCTAAATGGTTTATAGTTGTGAAGAATTACTTTGTACACTCATTCTTCTCAAAAATGTGGTTTCATCGTCACTGTGTCCTACCCTGTCATTTACCAGCGATTTATTAACTATTTCTCATTTGCTCAGCCACAGAGCCACAGCCTGGTCATTGTGTTTCTCCACCTGGATGATTTTCATTCTTTACAGCCAGTTCCTGAAACTGGCCTGGCTTGTTTCAAAGAAAATTCCCTTGTCCCTAAAAGAACTTAAGAAGAATCTATATACTTATATAAAAATGACTTTCATAATTTTTCACTCTACAATGCACACATCTACCAAGTAGACCCCAATGGTGAAAGTCAGCTACACCCCACAATGGACTATGCCCCTATACAGCAGGAAGTAGTTTAAGAGACAGGAGCCCCCCCCCCGCCCCCCGACTACCCCTTCACCATCGGCTTTCCCTTCCCTTTTTTTTTCTCTTTATAATAAGAAGAAAGGGAAGTATGTTGATATCAGGCTCCAAACCCAGTGACATCACATCTAGGCGACCCCTGTAGAGTGAAAAATTATAAAGACCATTTTATGAAATATATACAGGCTTTTCCTTTACTCTAGACCTAAGCAAAAGAATGCAGGTTCCAGAAAGTGGAACTGAATGTAAGATTTCAGGCCTTCACTGCCCCGGGATACATTCTGGGTGGAGGACATTATCCCTGAGTCAGAGGACACTTGCTGGATTAACATTCCTCAAGCCTCAGGGAAGAAAACCCACCTGTGGGTGGGGAAGGCCCAAAGCAGGAAGACACATTTCTGACCACAAAAAAAGATGCAAGTCATCTAGGTGGGACTGGGAAGCTAGTAGACAGGGCAAGTGACAAGGTAACAACTGAGAAATAGTTGAACAAGTGACATGGCAAGACCACATTTTTGTGAGGAATTGTTGCTACCCATGTCCGACCAGTGGAATAAGGCAACGGCAACCATGTTCTTCTTCAAACAGTTTATTCAGCTATCCCTGTAC
>JADRCG010005260.1:18466-29562 GCA_019844195.1 Rhabdomys dilectus
GGGGGGAGAGGGAGGAGAGGGAGAGGGAGAGAGAGAGAGAGAGAGAGAGAGAGAGAGAGAGAGAGAGAGAGAGAGGCCATGACCACGTGGAGAGAGGGGGAGGGAAGAGGGAGGGGGAGGGAACAGAGAGGAGCTAAGAGGCAAGACAGCAAGAGATTAAGAGAGAGTAAGAGAGAGAGGAAGGGGCAAGCAGCCCCTTTTATAGTGGGCCAGGCCTATCTGGCTGTTGCCAGGTAACTGTGGAGGTGGAGTTTAGACAGAATACTAACATTTATCATTAAGGCTTTCCTTATCTTTTTCTCCATTCTTTAACATAGAAAATATTTTTTTCTTTTTATCTCTCTCTCTCCTTAAAGACTTCACTTTCTTATTTTTAAACTAAGTATTTCTTCCTCTGATATTTTTAATACCCGTTTTATTTCCTTTTATTGTCTTCGGACTTAAAACCTTACCAGTTCAAAAGTTTGGGGCTTTTCAGTCTGTGCCTAAATTCTGTTGCCTGCAACCTTTTTCTGGCATGAATGCCAAACCTCCCACCAGGACCAACCAGGACCAACCAACCCTTAGAAAGGGGCGGTCCCACCATGCTGTGACCTGTATGCCTGGCTTCTCTGTGGCATCCACCAGTTGCCTCTGCAAAGGCTGGCCCAGGAAACTGTAGTCACCACCCTCTACAAGTGGATGGACTTGCCCAAGAGACTGCCTTTGCCTGCTGAGCCAGCTATTCACAGGTTCAAGTACCTAACAACCACCTACTTGCCTTGTTGCACAGCAGGGGCTCTAAAGGAGACACACTAAGCCTCTTTGTGGTTTCCTGCTTTCTTTTCATAAGGAGCCAGGCCTGCTGTCCGGGTAGCAAGCAGCTGCCTGACTTCTAGTCAGGCTCCAGTGTCCAGAACTTCTGGCCTAATGTCTGAATCTTTTGTTCTAATCTTGGATTCTGTGCCAGACAGTAGACACCATCTGTTACTGTGAGCTTTGCCATCCTCACCCAAGTTCCCTGAAATAATGACTCTGAAACTTCTTATATATGAATAAATGTCTAGGCCAATAGCTTTTGCTTATTCCCCAGCTAACTCAGAACTTAATTGCCCATTTATTCTATTCTAAGTGTGCCACATGACTTGTTACCTCTCTTTAGAATTTATGAAACTGCCTTCCTCAAAGTTCCAGGGCAAATCTCTTTTCCCTTGCCTGTCTCTCTCCCAGAATTCCCTCCTTTCTCTGCTGGATGTCCTGTCTTCTAATCCTGCCTCATCTCATTGGCCCTAGGCTTTTTTATTGACTGGTAAAGCTCCCATACACTGTAACAATATTCACAATAACTAAGACAAAGAAATAAATTCCCATGAACAGATAACAAAATGTGATGTGGAGATAGATAGATAGATAGATAGATAGATAGATAGATAGATAGATAGATAGAACGAACATATCTTGTTCCAGAAAAACTCAGACTACATCTTTCGGGAGCAGAACCCAAATGCAGTCCATACATCCCATAGTGTCCCTGGCTGACAACCTGCATGTAGCCTGGATCACAAAAGATAAAAGGGGCTACTTCCTCATTTTGACCCTGTCCACCCATGGAAATCCTGCTAATGTCTTCTTAGACAAAGTATATGAATGAGAGCCTGCTCAGTGTGGTCTTTTATGATCTCAGGAAAAGGCTCACTTGTGTTATTGTGAGGAAAATCTGAAGATGCACTCCAGCCCTCAGGACTGAAATCACATCAAAGAGGCCACCATGTAGTGACTTCCCTAGGAACAGGTAGAGAATGGAACTAAGATCAAGAAGTCACAATGTTCACAGGAGATAGGGGTTTGTAAGAGAGTGATTCTGATGCTTTGATTGGGAATCTGTGTGTCCATATGCTAAGGTCCCTGTCCCTGATTGATTTTTGATCAATCAATGAAGATGCCAGCAGCCAATGGCTGGGCAAAGAGAGATGGGACAGGGCCCTTAGAGTTGTGCAGTCTAAGGCACAGGAGGAGAAAGGGAGATCCCCATACTTGGAGGAGAGAGATGGAACAGAGTCAGAGCCACAGAGAAGATCTTCCAAAATGTAGGAGTAAAGGGAAAATGGCCCATGGAAGGGCAGCCCAGAAGCATCTTGGTCAGCAAGACCAATGGACATCTCAGAAGGTAATCAGGCAATAAAGCTAAGGGCAGGTTTAGAAGGTATTGAGCTATGAGTAAAGGGAAGGGCACGCTAGCTACAGGAGGCTTAGAAATGCCCAGCCACTGAGCCAGTAGACATATTTAAAACAAGCTAATAAGTGTATGTGTCTTTCATCTGCAGATCTAAAGGGAACCTAGGCAGGTGGCTGAAAGCATGGCTGCCCAGAGCATAAAGCAAGGTAGCAAAACTACACACTACAGGGCCTGCATCCCCTAAGAATTTCAGCTCAGCGATGACACCATATGCCTGTGTAATCATGGTGTACATGTGACCTGGAGCCTCCAGTGAGGGGACCAAGAACCACAGATGGCTGCCCCACTTCTGTTGTGTTTTACATTTGTTACTTTTCTCATTGCCAAAACATCTGACAGTGAAGACCCCCAAACTCGGGAGACCCTCACTCAAGTCTCGGGAAGTCATAGCCACCCAAAAACTCACAAGACACTGTACCTGGATGCAATCAGCAGAGGCTTTATTAGGGAGAGTAGGCCGGCCAAGGTCAATTAGTTTGCTCACACAGGAGCTGAATTGACAAAGCCAGTCAGTCTGAGAAGGGTTTTTAAAGGGGGAAGCCACAAACCTGGAGGGTGAGGAGGGGGTGAGGGTTGCTAAGGATACATAACATAGGAAGTCTTAAAAGGTCCCAACCCAAATTTAGTCAGGGTCATGCGGAAAACATCTTATACATTTATCTTTTGTAAGGATGTAACCTCTGGAACCACCCAGATGACTTGCATCTTTCTTTGTAGTCAGGAATATGTCTTCCTGCTTTGGGCCTTCCCCACCCACAGGTGGGTTCTCTTCCTTGAGGTCTAAGGAATGTTAATTAGTTCCTCCCTTCCTCTCTTGAATGTTAATCCAGCAAGTGTCCTCTGGCTCAGGGATAATGTACCCCTCCCGGAATGTGGAATGTATCGGGGCAGTGAAGGCCTAAAATCTTACATTTAGTTCTGCTTTCTTGGAACTAGTGAACCTGCATTCTTTTGTTCAGGTCTAGGGGGTCATAAAAACTTTCTATATTTTTCATGTCCTTTCAAGAAAAGCCTAAAGAAAAACCTGTATATATTTTATAGAATGATCTTTATAATTTTTCACTCTACAACAGAAGCTACAGGAGTTGGGGGTTATTCTGGCTTATGAAGGTCTGAGGCAGGATGACAGGTCACAGCAGTCCACCATCAGGAAGCACAGAGACAAATGCCCAGACCCCTGTTGCTTTTCCTTTGTTTTTCCCCTTCTGAGACCTCAGCCCATTTAGGGTGGATTTTCCCACTTCAATTGAATCTAGAAAGCCTTCACAGATATGCCTAGAGATGTATCTCCAAACTAACCATCAACACAAATTGTAAGAAGCCTACCAAAACCAAATTGCCACTTCCTCTTAACCCCACCCCCACTGTGAAGAAATCTGAAGATCCAGGGGTTCCATGAGGTTGACATAACTATGTCCATGCAATGGCTCTGAAAATTCATTTCCCTAATAAGAGGGATGAACACCATGCCAGCTGTTTGTATCCTTGTGTAAAAGATAATGTTTTACAGTGTTGTACCCAGGACTTGTCAGGAAGCATTTCCCTAAAATTGTAGACATAAAACAGAGTCAGAAATACACATAGAGAGATGAGATTAGAGGTAGTAGATTTGAGAGATGTAGAAAACAGAGATGCAAAAGAAACTTTGCAAAGGAAAGAATAAACAACAGAGGAGTAGACAGAAGAAAATGCAGAGAAAATGCTCAGGGCCATGAACCAGACAGGAGAGGCAAAGATGGGGCAAGCCCAGCACAGGGGCATGTTGGACAAGTTTAGCCCTGGTTCTTCCTCCCAGCCCCAGGCTCCCAGAAATAGGACTCAGACTCAAAATACATTTACAGATACCTTGGCCATATAGCTAGGCTCTTCTATGACTAGATATAACTTAAAACATCCCATATAGTCTAGACTACATTCTGCCAGATGACTGGATACCTATGTTCAAGCATCATGGGTTCGACTAGTCACATCTTCCCAGAGAATCTCCCACTTGCCTCACTCTATCCCAGAATTATTTCTCCTCATGGATGTCCCACCCCTGTCTTGCCTAAGCTATAGGCTTTTTAATTGGCAAGTAAAGCATCCATACAATACATAAGGTACTCTCTACAGTGTGTACATGGACAAGGAAATGCAGTGAAGGGAGGCAGGGCAGATGGAGGAACAGCTGAGGGAGGTGACTGTCTCATCAGTTATGTGTCTAGTCTCTTCTGAAACCAGGCCCAGCTTCCTTACAACATCAAGAAAATAAGATTAAGTTGGGTTTTTATCATTTACAACCACAAAAATTGTTTTTATTTGAAAGACTGTAGTCTTTCAAAAATGAAGTTGAGCACCAGTCAGTATGACCTCACAGGACACACTGTGATACACTGCTGAGAGGTCCTGCCATGTTTAGTTGCCCTGTCCTCACCACACCGTCTGGCCTATTGTGGCTCCACATAGCCTACACACATCTATCTCCAGCCCTGGTTGGGGCACATGCAGTCACGTTACCACAGACACATCCCTGTAATGCCCCATTCTGCCACCTCACTTGGGGGCCACAGTTTGGCTGGGTCATCTTGTCCCACATCACCCCCACCCATCCTATTCAGTTACAGAGATTCAGAATACATATAATTCAGAATATGTTTAATTACGAAAAATAGTGAATGTCTTCAGCACATCTCTTCACCAGCTTTGTGGGACAGTGAAGAGAGAAAGCCTTCAGTCTGAGTAGATGGTGCTGCACTACCCAGAGGGACAGAGTCTCTGGAATCAGCCCAGGGGCAGAGCCACACAGAGACTTGGGGACTCAGGATCACAAGAGCTGAGCTGGTGAATACCCTGGCACCATGCTAGACTCTGAATCAAATCATAGAGTGGCAGGTAGGCTTGCAGATGGGAATTTGAGGCGGGGACATGCAGGCCTTACTTAGAGTGTGACAAACTCAGTCAGAACACTCTAGTAAATCACTGTAGAAGCCCTGTTGGAGAGAAAGAGAGGGTGCAATCACAGGATGGGGAGAAAAAGGAAGAGGAGAATAAAAGAGGAGGAGAGGAAGAGAAGGGGGCAGTGGTCACTGGAGTGTATCCTGAAGATGCCAGACTCTCCTGAACATCATAGAATTAAACAAAGAAAGCAGGTGTCCAGCCATGCCACCAGCTTCCCCGCCACCCCCAGGTCCCCAGAGCTTCCCACCTTTTTGACTCCTGTGATGGATGAAAAGTCCAAGCCCCAGAAAGATCACCCCGATCACGCAGCCTCCGATGCCGCTTAGCATCTTGCTCTGGGCAGACTCAGACTGTGCCCCTGGGGAGCAGAGCCCAGTGTCAACTGTTGTCCCCACAGGGAATCACAGCCCTGACTGAGCCATAGGAGGTAAGGGAGCTGGCAGGACCCAGTTCTGTGATCTGATCCAGGGCCAGGAAGGGCCAGGAGCTCTGAGCACAGTGGTGGGGGAGGAGATAAGTGGGTGTTTGCACCTCACAAACTTATCTATAATCTTGAGCTTAAATACCCAGTCACTAGCTATCATTGTCAATTCCTCTGGATATTAGGGACGAGTTCCAGAGCCCCAGTGTACATGGTGATCTACAGAACTGCTGTCTGGGAAGACAGTTAGCTCAGGGCTTTCCTGATGCCCTGACTGTCAGGCAAGATATCCTCAGGTCCTGCAGAGGTCCTGCAGTTCTCAGCTCAGTAGTGGAAGCAGACCATGCAGGACAAGTGATGGGGTGGGTGGCACTGGAGGGATGGGATAATGACAGCTAAAATTCTGTGTCATGTGGGGCCCACAGTATAAGAAAATAGTTTCCCTTACGCCACTCCACTGTGACAGGGCTCTGCAGGCTGGGGTGCTCCACGTGGCAGGTGTAGACCTCTCCCCGCTGAGGAGTCATCTCCAGCATGACCAGGACCTGGAAGGTCCAGTCCCCGTTCCTAATAAGCTGTGTGGACACGACCCCCACAGTCTCCTCCTGGCCATTCCGGAACCAGCGCACTTTGATCTGAGCTGGGTAGAAATCTGTCACCGAGCAGACCAGCAAGTTGTGGTGGTTGAGGGCCTCTGTCTTGGACAGGGAGATGGTGACCTTGGGCTGCTCTGGGGTGACAGAAAAGACAGTGAGTGAGATGGGGGTCCTGTGGAGACTCCCCTCAGGGAAGAAGCAGGGTGGGGATGAATGCCTGGGTTCTGACATCGAAGATAAACTCCACAAATACAAATTTAACTCACTAGGAAAATAGCAGTCCATGGCCCTGCTCTTATATAATGTGAAATATAGTTAAGACAAAAGCTGGGAGGTGAATGCAAGCCTTTTATCCCAGCACTCAGGAGGTGATATGTTTTATAATGTAGTGGCATGATGTGGTAGGAGGAGGAGCCTTAGTGGCCCATGCTGAGGTTCTGCCTCCCACCCCCCAGGTACCAGCCATATGATGGGTATAAAATGAAGCTTATTTGGAGCATGAGAAAGGGGATGAAAAGGGAGTAGAGTCAAAGAAAGAAAGGGGGCAGAGGGGAGGGAGAAGCCAGTCAGGATCATGTGGAGAGAGAGAGTGAGGGGGAAGGACAGGGAGGGAAGGATGGACAGACAGAACAGAGAGGCCGGTAGCAAGGGAGAGGCCGAACAGTCCTTTTATGGCAAGCCAGGCTCCTACCTGGCTGTTGCTAGGTAACTGTTGGGCAAAGTCTAGAAGAAATGCTAACATTCCTCCATTTTGGTTTAATTAAAAATGAGAACCTAGAAAGAGGTGATGGTAGGGCAGGAATCAGCTCATCGTGATCTTTAACTGCTTCCTGCTGACTTTGGGACAACAGTTTTGTCTTTGGAACATAAGAAAATTGGGATGATGATGTTGGTCAAGACTTCAGAGAACTGGCTGTTTCCTTGCTGTACATATTAGAGACAGAAAATAAAGTTAAATAGATTTGGAATAAAAAAATGTTTCTTAGGCGTACATTTGAAACTCTTAGGTCCTGGGGTTGAGGTGAGGAGAGTCCCAACAGTAGGGAACAGGTGAGGAGTCTCATCCTCTGAAATAGGCAACAGGTAGGAATTTAGACTGTTGATTAAGCAGGTGTACTTATCTAGATGGAGTCTATTTGGTCCATGAAAGGTAAATCTGAGTGGGTTTCCTGGAGCTTACAAGAATATTTTTAAGTTTACAGAAAAGATAAATTTGTTAAAAACATGAACAATCTTTAAAATGAGCTCAGGGAAGACAAAAAACTTTTGTGGAGCAGAAGGGGCAAAAAGGGCATTTTCCCCTCTGTCTAGAAGACTGAATATATATTGATTTAGCAAAATGAGAAACATTTTTAACTTTACATTTAAGAGACAATCAAAGAAAATGCAAATTTTTGAACTTGTGAATATGATATTTGGTCATATGAATTTAGCATGAGAAACATCTTAAGTCTATGGTTAAAAGACAACCAAAGGAAACTTAAAATTTTGAACTTGTGAAAGTGGATCATATAGTGGAATGTTTTATAGGGTTAGGCTAGTTTATCAGAATTTCATTCATAAATGTTAGGATTTTGAATTCTTGAAGTCTCAATATAACAGTAGCATGGCAAGAAGTCTGAAGCATTTTGTACCTTAAATCATTTTTTATCACCATTTAAGTTTATATGTCCTTGAACCTTTAAATTTTATGATTATTGACCTCAAAATGCCTTTCCAGACACTCATTTAGATCATCTTAACTTAAGCCTTTTATTTAATTATTTACCATGAGACATAGGATTAAGCACTGGGGAGCAGTCACTGCAAACTGAGGTTTGTGTTTTTGTTTTGTTTTGTTTTGTTTTGTTTAGATAAAGAAGTGGCAGAAGGTTACATCTGAAACTTGTGTATCTTTTATGTGAAGCCTGTGAGCAAGGCAAACCTGTCTGTCTTTTTGATAAGAGATCTGGCAATCTTAACTAGTTAATTAATTAATTAATGAGCTAACATGGTGATGTATTTTACCTTGGGGTAAGGAGCTAGTTGTCTGGTTTTTACTATCAAACTGCAGTTAGTTTAGCTGTCAATGTAATCAGAAATCTGGGGAAAATAAATTATAATCTAGATGTTATATACTAATTAAAATGACAGAGGTCAGTCTATAGTCCACTACCTAAGCAGTTCTCTCAGGTCCCTATGGTCTCTATCGCAACTCAGGCAGAGGCAGTCTGGCCATCAGGTCCAGAAGATGAGAAGTTTTAGGGTTTTGTTTTGGTTTTTTTTTTCTCTCCTGTGGAGAAAACAAATGAGTCATCTTGTCTTAGACAACATGAGACATTTAACCCTCCAGGTGTCCTCTGTTTGTCCACAGATTAGACCAAGCCCTGGCAGTGGGCAAGGCAGTGGAGCAGTGTTTTTTAGTGGTTATCATACCACAATCTAGGTAGAGTCCTTTGTCACTGTGCCCATATCTTCTTGAAGACTTTGGGTTAAGGGGTGTTAATCAAGGTTCTCTAGAGTCACAGAACTTATGGAATGTCTCTATATATTAAGGAAATGTATTGTGATGACTTGCATACAGTATGTAGTCCAACTAACCCAACAATAGGCAGCTGTGACTAGGAAGTCTAAGAATCTAGTAGTTGTTCAGTTCCAGGAGGGTGGGTGTTTCACCTGGTCTTCTATAGGTTCCAACAGATGTGCTGGCAAGTAAGTGCAAGCAGTCTAAGATGGATGAGTCTTCCTTCTTCCAATGTCCTTATGTAGGCCTCCAGCAGAAGGTGTAGACCCAGATTAAGGGTATGTATCACCATGCCTGGATCTGAGACTTGCTCTGTCTCAGGCTGACCTTGAACTCAGAGATCTGCTTGCCTCAATCTCCTGGAATTAAAGGCGTATTTGTCTAAGCTTAAGGTTTTCACGCCCACTATGCCCACAAGATTCCCATGTCAAGATCTAAGTCAGAAGCCTGTCTTCTGCTTCAAAATCTAGATCACAGGTGATCCCTCCATTTCTAGATTGTAGTTCATTCCAGATACAGTCAAGTTAACAACCAGGAAGAGCCATCACAAGGGAGGGAGATCACTGTTAGGATCTGAGAGTCTCTGTCATAGTAAGCTTAAACATTTAACATTATATTTAGCAGATCTCTGATAAAATTGAGAGCTTATATCTATTAAGTATATCTGAGTTAGACAATTTGTGTCTATTTTTAATTATTTGCTTTAAATTGTACCCAGCAAACATAAAAAGTATGTTGTAATTTAATGACAGTAGTAAAAACAAGGCTAAACATATCTTTAACTTTTTAACGTTGTAAATCTTTAAAATAATATTAAAATTACTATTTATCAAAGCAGTATAGAAACCATATGAAAATCTTATCTTAATTGAAAAGTGTCTTTGGAGACCTGTTTTTAAATCAGGTTGTTGTCCTGAAGCAAGATGGTGTGAAGTGAGGACTTCCCACAACAAAGATGGTGCTGAAACTGTAGCTCCACTTAGCTCTGCCTCGCCCTTAGCAAAGATGGTGGAAAGCCACATGTGTTTGTTATATCTTAGAATAGAATGGCATTTATTTACAGAAGTGTGGCTACATATCAGCAAAGAGATAAATAGACATGTTTTGCCTGGTGGGCAGTGCATTATGTACATGTGAAGAGATCTCTCCCTGCCTCTGTAGGTGGCCTCTGCTGCCATGCAGATCTGAATAACACTTTGAGTCTGGGGCTGGTACATGGAGCACAGCTCGGCTACTTATGCACACAGGAATCCCACCACAGCAGGCTCAGAGCTGGTGTGGGACCAGAATGGAATCAGAAATAAAAACTTTCCCAGGAAGTAGAAATTTAAGACTCTGCGCACTGGAGCAAACAGCTGGCAGCAGCAGTGCAGCAGAGTGAGCTAAGTCTCAAACAAAATCTGGAACATGCTTTTAGAGCTACAGGAGTGGGGAACAAGAATGAGTAGCTGGGAGCTGAATGTTTGCCAGATCAAGGATAGGAGCTGAGTTGGGGAACAGGAAAGAGAATGTCTGTACATAGGAAACTTTCCATTTTCTGGATCACTGGCAAGAGTTGTAAAAGTTTCTTCAAATAGTGTGATCAAAAATGCCATTAAGTGATCATTTAGTGTTATTATCCAGTGGGTATTGAGGCCAAATTTCGTGTGTGAATTTGGAAGCCTTTAAGTCCAGGACACATCCCAGTAGGGAACATGGAGGTACTGGCAAAGACACAGTATCCATGGGTAAGGATAATGGTTACTATTTTCTGTCACTAGCAGCATCCTGAGTATAGAGAAATAATAAAAGAACACATGGCACAAACTATATTACCAAGTCATCATGTGGTAACCAGGGGTGGGGGGCCAGTGCCCAAGAGAACAAATCACCCAGTACTAAGATTTTCAAGCAAAAAAGGAGGAGCCATGTCTCAAGAAGAGAGAAATCTCACCCAAGGGAAGAGGTCCTAAGTTTGAGTGTCAGGAAAGGCCAGCCATAGCATGAAGACCCTGTCTGGGAGTTCCTCTGTTTACACCAACCAGAAGGGTAGCTTACCAAATCGCTTATGTTTGGATGGAGAGATCTGGATGGCCAGAAAGTGAGCTTGAGCCTGAGTAGTAGGCAGGCTTGGCCTGGGGGTTCTGGCCTGGGGGCTTACCCCACCAGGTAGCAGGACCTTGAACCTACAAGTTGATGAGTCCATTGGTATGTTTTGTAATGCAGCGGCATGATGCTGTGGGAGGGGCTGCCTTCGCAGGTCCATGCTGAGGTTCTGGCCCCTCCCCCAGGTACCAGCCATACAACAAATGAAGTTTATTTGGAGCGTGAGAAGGGGAGTGAGACAGAGAAAGAGGGGGGAGGCAAGGATGAAGAGAGAGGGAGAGAGACAGAATGAGGGGAGAGAGAGAGAGAGAGAGAGAGAGAGAGAGAGAGAGAGAGAGA
>JADRCG010005262.1:0-22485 GCA_019844195.1 Rhabdomys dilectus
CACACACACACACACACACACACACACACACACACACACACAGAAATGACATCTGAACATACATATGCACTCCATCATACATGCACTCCAACAAACACATAAAAACACACATGAACACACACTAGCACACACACTCTTGGCTATGGTCACTCCAAGTGTATCTCAAGCAACACTGCCCGTTGAACGGGAACCCACTAATGCTAGCACCTCCTACCCTCCCCAGTTCATCTGAAGGGGCTTGTTTGACTAATATTTCCCCCCTTGTCAGCTCTCCTGCTCTCTCTGCAGCCCCCACACCTGTGGTTTTCATACCACCCATCACAGGGACAGGGAGGACAGGGACAGGAATTGATGGACATCATCCTTAGTCACTGAGCCCCTGCAAGAATCCAGTGACCCAGTTCTCCATGCTTGGCAGATGGGTAAGGTCACCTCTCTCTCACCTGGGTATGTCCATGTTTTTTAATGGCACTTTCTGGATGGCTTGTTATCATCCTCTCATAAACAGTAAAAAACACTTTCATCCCAGGCAGTCACCCCCTCTCTGCTGCAACCTTGAGGGATTTGGTACCACCCACAACATCCCCCTGAGGTGGTGCCCTCTCTAGAAATACCCTCATAGACACACCCATAGGTGTATCTTCCAGGGGATTCCATATTCTGTGAGCTTGATAACCAAAATTAATGTCATGTTAACACTAAAACAACTGGCATTTATGACATCTATTTATCTTGCGTATGTGGAGGAGTGAGCACAATCAGAGGTCAGAGGTCAACTTTCAGGAGTTGTTTCCCTCCTCCTACCATGTGGGCTCCGGGGTCTTCATCATGGTGGTAAGTATCTTTAGCTGCCGAGTCATCTCTCCCAGTAACTGAAATTTTTAAAAAATAATATTTAGTATTTATGCCTGAGAATAAATGCTTCGTCATCTTTCCATCAATTATGTTCTCATTGTTGCCATTTTTCATAACGTCAATTCATTCACAGTAATTTATAGTTTTGGCTCATGATATTAAGTAAATTTTCCATTTCTTCCTCTATGCTTTTGTTTCCAAAGTTGAGAGGAAAATGTAAGGCAAGCTATGTATTTGCATTATAGGCTAGCCTGGAACCCAGAGATCCACCTGCTTTTGCCTCCTAAGTGCTGGGATTAAAGGCAGGCACCACCACCACCCAGCTTACAAAAAGCATAGTGTTATTTCTTCTGTGTTTCTACTGTATTAGTTTGTGTTGTGCTCCAGGCTCCCTTCTGTTTCTGTAACAAACACCATGGCCAAGAGCAACTTAGAAGAGGAAAGGGCTTATTTGGCTTACATTTTCAGGGTAGTCTCTTATTGGAGTAGTTTGCAACAGAAGCCACGGTGGAACATTGCTTGCTTGTTCTCTGGCTCATCTTTAGCTTTTTCATATGATCCAGGCCCACCTGCCCAGGGAATGACACCACCTACAGTGGACTGGGCCCTCCTACACCAATTAACAAGCAAGACGGTCCCACACAGAGTTGTCTATAGGGCTGTCTGACCTGGGCAATTCTTCAATTGAGAATTCCTTCTCAGGTAACACTCGGTTGTGTGTTATCAAGTTGATAGTTAAAGCCAACTAGAGCAAGCTTCATTTTAGTACAACCTCCAGATGTTACTGAAAAATAAAAACAGCAAGATGAAACTGAACCTGCCTAGGTCCTTATTCAATTTGTAAAAGCTTCAACATCTATGATAACGTTTACTGTTATTTACTGCTAAGAGGTGTTTTCAATCTACAAACACTTGATCAGGTATCTGTGTTGTAAGATATGGAACCCATATATGGTATATTGGGTCTATGTCCAGGACTGGTAGAACTGGGTTATAGGATAGTTCAACTGTTGCTGGATTTTATAATCCTAATAAGCTCATATAAAAAAGAAACAGTCAAGATATTTTAATTATAAGCCATATGCCTAGATTGGGCAGATCTAGGACTATATTAAGTTATTCCCAAGCTTTAAGATGCCTTATTGCTTGCTGTTTCTCATGGCCATATGCTTCTGGTCCATGATGGCTTCCTCCTCCATCCTCTTCCTCTCTCTCCTCTCTACCTGCCATGCCCTCTCGAGCCTCCATTACTGATGGATGATTTCCATAATACCTGCACTAGTTTGCACTCCCACCAGCAGCCAACAAGTGTTTCTTTTGCCCCAGATGGATATCTGACATGCTTTGGCGTTAGATGAAACGCATCTGTTACTGATCACAGCTATGATATAGTCCTGATTCATCCAGCATGTAAGTCTATCAGATTAAGAGCTCCCCACTGTGCAGCAGCTGCAAGCTAATGACATGAGAAATAATTAAGAGTATTCTTAGGTGGGAAAGATGGCTCAGTGGGTAAGGCTTGTTTCTAAGCCTTGTGACCTGTGTTTGATCCTTGGGATCTATATGGTAGAAGAGAAGAACAAATTCCTACAGACTGTCCTTTGCCCATCAGATGTTGTCCATGGAAAGTACACTTCCCCCAACACAGACAAAACAAATAAATAAAAAACACATTTTTAAACACATATTTTTTAAAAAATCCCTTATAAAATAAAATCTCAAGAGACAACAAACAGTTGGTTTTCTATATCAATGGGTTCTGTATTCATAGGTTCAACCAACCATGTATCAAATATATTCAGAAAATATAATTATGTCTGTGCTGGATGTACACAGGCTTCTTTCCCTCATCACAATCCCCTAGACAATACAGTGTAACAGCTATTTGCATTGCATTTACATTGCATTCGCTGCAATATGTAATACAGAGATAATTTAAAGCATATGGGAGGGTATGCACTCTGCAACTAATTCCCACCATTTTATATAAATAAAGCATCTTCTGGGACTGGAGAGGAGGCCCAGCAGTTAAGAGCACTTGCTGCTCCTCCAGATGACAGCACCCAAGTTGGCTGGATCCCAACCATTTGTCACTCCAGACCCAGGGGATCCAACACCCTTTCCTGGACTCCTTGGACACCCACATTCATGTTTAAATACAGTCTCATACACACACAATTAAAAATAAAATCAACCTTTTATGAAAAGGAAGCATCATCAGAGTTGATGATGGAGCCATCTTTCTTGGATATGGGGGCGATTAATATATTCTGTCTTCTTCACAAAGTAGGTAGTGTGGTGGGTCTTTGAGTCTACTGTGTATTCATGTTATAGAGTTCTGGACTAAGCCTTCCAGGGTTCTGAACCAGGAGGTCTAGAGAAGAGCCTGGGGATGCTCTTTTTAAATCAGTATTTAAAATCAGTATCACGTATGATGTAACTCAGTAATAGAGCATTTGCCTGGCGTGTGTGAGAGCCCCGGGTCTGATCTGCAGCACCACAAGAAGGGAACACTGGTACATTTAGTAGGTGGCTTTTGTCTTTAAAATTGCATCATATTCATTTCTTGCTTTGTATCTGTATACATGTAGATGAGGGTGTGCTTGTGCCATGGTGAGTACACAGAAGTCAGAGAACAGCTTGCAGGCATTAGCCCTCTCCTTACAATGAATCCTGGGGATTGAACTCAGGTCGTCAGATCTGGTTGTGTGTGTGAGTTTGATGTGGTCATGTGTGCATGTGATGTGTTCTTGTGTATGTGTGTGATGTGTTCTTGTATATGTATGTGTAATATGTTCTTGTGTATGTATGTGTAATGTGTTCGTGTGTGTGTGTGTGTGTGTGTGTGTGTGTGTGTGTGCCACAAGCACATATAGAGGTCAGAGGAGGATTCATATTTGTGATCTTACCTTCTACCTTGTTATAGACAGGGTCTCTTGTATGTTGCTATGCATACCAAGCTAGCTGTCCCATGAGTTTCTGTGGATTCTACTGACTTGGTCTTCCAACCACATCCAGGTTTTTACATGGATTCTGGGGGTTCAATCTCAGATCTCCACTGAGTCATAGCCCCAGACCAGGTCTCTAGCTTTTTATTTTCATGTGTAACCTTCAAGAGAGATCACTAACTACTCTCTTTGTTTCTGCTGCTGTCCATGAAAATGATGTCAGTAGGCAAGTGTCCTAAATAAACTTTATTCATCAACTCGACACAGCCTAGAGTCATCAGAGAGGAGAACCACAGTTGAAGATAATACGCTGGGCAGTAGGTATGCCTGTGAGGGATTGTCTGGGCTTATTGATTGATGCAGAGGACCCAGTCCATTGTGGGCAGCACAATCCCTAGGCAGGTGGACCTAGGCTATATGAGAAATCCAGTTGATCATGAGTCTAGTTGATCATGAGCTCGAGAGCAAGCCATCAAGCAGTGTTCCTTCATGGTTGCTGCTTCCAGATTCCAGTCTTAGGCTCCTGATTGAGCTCAGTGATGGACTGTGACCTGAAAGTGTAAGTCAAGCAAACCCTTTACTCCTCAAGTTGCTTCTGGTCAAAGAGTCTGATCACAGCAACCGAATGCAATTTCAAGGCAAGCAGCCTCTGGTGACATCAGATATGGCCACAGTAAAGGTTGTTACAAACTTTGTCTATCTCTATGGGAGATTAGCAATACTCCCCAAATACTTCCAGTTATTTTTATTTAAAAAAAAATCAAATAAGGAAACTGGAGATGTCAGCAAGGAAAAGTTCACGATGAGCAGTCTTTTGCTAGACAGACTCTAAAAACTTAGCAATCTGGTACACTTAATGAAAAGATGACATTAACTGTCTCTAATGACACAAATTTTGTGACATAATTTAATATAGAAAAGTGACATTTCATGTTTCAGGAAAATGGTAATAAATTAAGGCAAGAATAGAGAGAGAGCTGAGAACAAGTTCTGAAAATATTTAAAACAGGAAAAGATGGGCCCGCAAGATGGCTCAATGGATAAAGCACCTGCCATCAAGTCCGATGACCTGAGTTTGAGTTTGGGGACCACATGATTGAAGAAGAAAAGTGTCTTCCACCTCCGGCCTCTACATAACATATGCACTGTGCCACATGGAATCCTCCCTACATACGCACAAATTAAATAATTATAATGACAAAATAGAAGCGAACTTTGCCTCTTAAAAGGCTACACTATGGGTAAAGAGGATCCATTCAGTAAATATTTACAGAGCACCCAATGTGTATTGTCACAGCCAAAGAAGTCTTGTCTCATGAACTGAGGAAGGGAATAAGTCAGCCATCCATATTATTTTCAGAAATAGCCAGCTTCTGAATCAACTAGACAGGTGGCTCTCAGCCTTCCTAATGCTAAGATCCTTCAATACAGTTTCTCATGTCCTGGTGCCCCCCAACCAGAAAGTGATTTTCACTGCTACTTCATAACTATAACTTTGCAACTATTAGGTATCATAACATAAATATCTGCTATGCGGGGCATCTGATGTGTAACTCCTGTGAAAGGGTTGTTTAACCTCTAAGGGAGTCATGATCTACAGATTGAGAACCACTGAGCTAGAGGGTGGAAAAAATAAGGTGTCGAGTTAACGAGAGTTAATGAGAACAACACAGTGACTACAAGCTACCTCTAGTTAAAAACTAAATGCAAATTGATTAGCATCAGCCAACCGGGAAAGTTGATGAATTAGAGGGGACGAAATGCCTTTCAGAAGAAGGACTTTATCTCTTGTTTGGCTAGAGAGGGAAGTCTACCAGAGAGCCCTCAGGAGAATGTCATAGCCAGACACAGACTAACAAGATCACTCTAGCTGTCAGGTGATATATAGATTAAGACAGAACCAGAGTGAAAACAGGAGACCCATTAGGACTTCATTGACAATGGTCAAAACAGGAGCTGATGGTGACTTGGACCAGCATAGTGCCCAAGGAAAACTAGAAGTTCAATGTAGCATGTGAGACTTTTCCTGAGGAGATAGGACACATTCACATATATTTTAATCCATAACAGACCAAAGTAGCATTTACACAGCCATGTAGCTTGCTGACCCAATGAGTTTATTGGGGTTACTGATGTGATTGTGGTTGGGGAATTGTTCACAGGAACAGAGATGACTTAAAGGCAACTGCATCACTGAAAAGCCCACCTCAACATAGGTCATGACTCATGAAAACTGTATCCCTGGAGCTCTCTTATAGCCTGCAGTAGCTTGACTGGTCAGAGTCTCCTCTCTAGCAGCCATTTACTGCTTTTATAGCCTTGAGATGGCCCCCAGGGGTCATCTATAAACTTTTGATGGCCCTTAGGGACCATCTATAATGTTCCAGCTTCCCCAGACATGGAGCATTTGTTCACATCCTGGTTCTCATGGGCCTCCCTCCTCCCTCCTCCCTCCAGGAAAGAATGTTTCAATTCTGGGAAAGTTGATCCAGCACACAGAATAGCAATGAGGTAGGGAGAAATGGCAGATGTTGGATATATTTTGAAAGAGTAAGAATGTGTGACAGAGGAGAGTTATGGCTGAAACTAAACTCAAATTTAAAATTTGCATCTGAGCAGCTGGGGAGATGGACTTGATACTCACTGAGATGCCTGGATTTGTAAGAAAACCTCGAAGTTCAATGTAACATCTATCCTCTTATTGCTGTGACCATACTTGACATGAAGCCACTTAAATTAGTAGTTGTCTTGGTTCATGGTTTGAGGAGATACAGTCCACCATGGTGGCTGTGATGGGAAGCATGTTCACATCCATTTTGGACCAGGAAGCAGAAGACCAGAAGCTGAACTGGGCTGTAAATCTCAAGACTTCTCCCGGCTTCCAGTGCCTACTTCCTCAAGTTAAACTTTGCATAATCCCTAAAACAACACTCTTGGGACCCAATGTTTAAATACACGAGCCTCTGAGGGAACATTTCACATTCAAACCATAATATAGAGCATGCTAAGGTCGGAATAGGATGCCTGTTATAGTATTGCATCCATTCTTTTTTATTTTTAATTGCTGTGACAAACACAACTTAAGGAAGGAAAGGTTTATTTGCGCTCACAGTTTGAAGGTACCAGTCATAGTGGTAGGAAAGACATGGTGCAGTAGTGTGAAGCAGCTGGTCACATTGCATCCATAGCCCGGAAGCAGAGAGAGAGAGATGTATGATGAATCTCAGCTCGTTTCTTCTTTTGGTTCAGTCCAGGATGGTAGCCTAGGGGATGATGCTGCCCAAATTCAGAGTGGATCTTTCCATCTCAGTTAACTCCAATCACTTATAAACGTACCAAAGGTGTGTTTCTTTGCTGATTCTAGATCCTGTCAAGTGTATAATCAATTTTGACCGTCACAGACGTCTAAGTGGAAGTTGTGGAGACAATGAGATAAACAAGTCTGGAGTTTAAAGTTTCCAACCAGTAATGCACCTGCAATGCATTCCTGAATGTCAACCATGGGGCAAGTGAGAGATTGGAAACAGATGCATCCCATACACCTGCCAGACAGAGACACCAGCAAAAGAAAAAGAGTAGTAATGTAACTGTAGTGACGGCATATATGCTAAAGTTGGAATGAAACAGAAGGATAGCATGGCCCTTATGCAAGTATGACACACAAATTCATGAATCAGTCCATATTTAAAGAGAGTAGCAGGAGGCCACAGAGTGTGATGTCCTGTGGAAGAAAGCAGTTCCAGGTGCCAAAACTCCTCAAGGTCAGATTGTCACATCAGCTTTCTGAGCTTCAGGAAGTGTGAATGCACACCCGTAACCCCGACACACTTATCAGTACTTGACCCTTCTGATTCTCAGCATTCATGTGGCAGTTGACATGGATTGCTACCTATGGACAAGTTGAAGAACAAATGAACTATCATGTGTTGCCATGGAGTTCATTAGTGACCTTGACTAAGAGTACTGGATGTCATGAAGAACTACATGTGTGAGAGACTTGGGGAAGAGACTTTGCAGACAATAAGCACTATGTGTTCTTGGGATGAATTTAGCTGTTAAGGTGAGACAAAGGCAGGGTGGGAGCTGGAAGGGACATAGGGTGAAGATGAGTTTAAATTTCTATTTTCGTTCTTGAAATGAAAGGAAAAAATGACAGCTCATTTGTATGCGGATGGGGGAGATCCAGTAAAGGGAGAACTGACGAAATCAGGAAGAAAAGGAGTTCCAGAGAAAGGAGCGAGGCTGTGTTCCATCTCACAAGGAAGACTAGTTCTCACAGAGCACAAAGAAGGGAAGGCAAGATGCTGTTTTGGAAGCTTGGTCTTTGCTGTGGTTTGTGTGCATTCTGAACTATAAGAGTTTTTATGTGATGGAGGCTTAGTAGCTCAATGTGGTCCCCAGTGGGGTGCTATGTGGAGGTCTATGGAGTCTATTCTGCTGTAACATAATACCTGATGTTTTGTATCTTATGAAGAAAAAAAGATATATTTTGCTCACACTTTTGGTGGGTCAAGCTTCAAAACTAGGCAGCCCCCTTACTTCAGAATATGATTGGTGGCATCATGGTAGGAGCTTGTACAAGATGGAGAGACCATAGTTCAAGAGAAGCCGGGGGGCGGGGGGGAGGGAGGCAGAGAGGAATTAGCACTGCTCTTTTTTTTTTTTTAATTCATTTTACATCCTGGTTGCAACTCCTCACCTCCCTCCTCTCCTACCAGTCCCATCCTCCCATCCTCACAAACTTCTGTCCTCACTACCCACTTACCTTTTCTGTCAGAAGGGGAAACCTCACTTGGGTACCACCCCATCCTGGGAGATGACTAAGGCATGACCAAGCCGGCCAACCAGGAGAATAGGATCCAGAGTCAGAGGCAGTCCCTGCTCCAATTGATAGGGGACCCAAATGAAGACCACGCTGCACATCAGCTACACATGTGTAGGGGGCCTAGGTCCAGCCCCTCCATGCTCTTTGGTTGGTGCTTCAGTCTCTATGATCCCCATGGGCCCAGGTTAGTTGACTCTGTAGGTCATCTTATTAGTGTCCTTGACCCCTCTGGTTTGCTCACTTCTATTCCCCACTCTTCCACAAGACTCCCTGAGCTCCACCTCATGTTTGGCTGTGGGTCTCTGCATCTGTTTCCATCATCTGCTGGATAAAGCCTCTCAGGAAACAGTTATGCTAGGTTCTCTGCAAGCATAGAAGAATATCAGTAGTGTCGGGTGCTGGCTCTCTCACATAGCGTGGGTCTCAAGTTGGGCCAGTCACTGGTTGGCCAGTCTCTCAATCTCTGCTCCATATTTATTCTTGTGCATCTTGTGGACAGAACAGAGTTTGGGTCAAGGGGTTTGTGGGTGTATTGATGTCCCCCTCCATCCATGGGAAATCCCATCTGGCTAAGGAGATCACTTCAATCTGCATATCCCCTGGTGGTAGGAATCTCAGCTAAGGTTGACTCTGTAGACTCCCAGGTACCTCTCTCGTCTGAGATCTCAGGCTAGTCCCAGAGATCACCCACACCACTACCGCCAATTTCTGTTCTCTCTCCAAGCCCTCTCCCTCTCTTTTAAAAATTTATTTATTCAGAGCTCAGTGGTGAAGGGCACTTCCTGCTCTTATAGAGGATGCAAGTTTGGTACCCACCATTCATGGCACAGGCAGCTCACAACCACCGGAAACTCCATCTCCAGGGTTTCCATGTCCTCCTCTGGCCTCTGTGGGGCTATGTGCACCTGACCACATACAGACACACAAATAAAATTTAAACACAAATCTTTAAAAAATTTTTCCCCCATCAGACTCCACAACAGAGTTCTGACGGGATTCGAACCGGCACGGGAAGGGGCACAGGAAGGGGCGCGCCCGCCCTCTGCTGGCAGACGCCCAAGCGCTGCACCACAGCGCACTTGCTACTTTTAAGTATTTCTATGCCAAATATTCTATTCCTCATCCCTCCACATCCCTACTGTAAACCTCTTTATTCTTTTCTCCTTGCCTGCTTTATAATTTCCTAGCCTTCCACAAAAAATACACATATATAAAAACTAGAAGCTGGGATTCATATATGAGAGATAACCTTTGGCGATTGTCTCTCTGAGCCTGTGTTCACTTCACTTAATGTCATGTTTTCCAATTCTATCCATTTTCCTGCAAAATTCACCATTTTTTTTCTTTGTAGCTGAATTAAAATTCCATTGCGTCTATGTATTCCAACCTCTTGAAGTTTCCCACCTCCCTCTTGCACTAGCCACACTGGGGACCAAGCTTTCATTAGATGAAGTTTGTTTTGGAGGGCGCAAGCTATGTTTGAATTATAGTTCAGGACCATATTTCTAATAGAAAAGGCCTTGGGGGATACAGTCACACGTTATACTTATCCATATCCTAGCTGGGGCATTGGCACATCCGCAGGTAAACAGATGCAGTAGTGATTTTCTGCATCCTGATTTAATATTGGGGGACAAAATGGAAGAGCAGAGTGAACAAAGGGAAGAAGAAATTTTGTGAGCTACTATTATTGTTATAATCCAGTGGCTGGGCCACGATGAGGGCACCATTGAGGATGGGACGCTGAATTTACAATGGCATTGTGAAGGTTAGTGTCCTTAACCCAACAAAAATCTACAGTCACCTGAGTTTCATTCATTGAAGTTAAAAGACATGCCCCTGTGGGAGGTGTCATTCCTTATGCAAGAGACCCTGGAGTGTATGAGGGTGGAGAAATCAGGACTGGAGATATGGCTCAGCATTTAAAGAGTCCATACTTCTTTTCATTCAAATGGTATGGACAAAGAATTGTTTGTTCTGGAAATAAGACCCACTCAGACAGGAAAGTAATGTGACAGTTGAAGGGTTAGGAGCCACTGAGAGACTGTGACAGAGATCTGAGGCAGAGGATGTGAAACCAGAGGCCCTCTGCAGAGGGTCTCTGACAGAAAATAACAGTTACAGATCCAGGGCCCACTGGCACAATGAAAGCAAGAGTTATAAATTGACATAGAACTGAAAAATAAATATCAGTCATGGGGGGAGGGGGAGGAGAACAAAAAGGATAAACTTTATTAAAGCCTCAACAGTGGGAGCTGCCCACTGCCCGCCCACCACTACCACCCACCCCCACCCCCACCTCTCACTGCCGTGGAGGCGGGACTTTAGGTAAGACTTTTTCTAGGCTCCCAGCAGCCCTCACTCCTCCACATTCCTTCTTCTTTCTGATTGGTCCCAACCCGAGAATCCTACCTTGGATATGTTCTTTTATTCTCGTGAGCCACTTTGTAACAGTTGTAATCTCCTGAGGACTCTGGGGACCCAGGAACAGGAACCAGACTTTCTTAAAGGATCTAATCCCTTTTGTTTTCCAGATAGGCTCAAGTTTCACCTACCCTCTTTCAAAAGGATCCGAATTCAATTCCCAGCACCTAGTTCATACAGTTTGTAGTCTAGTGAATGTACATACATTCATTACTGTCTTCTGCTTCTGGCTGTCATGTGACCAGCTGACCTGAGCACTTCCTCCTGATGAGATTTCTCCCCCACAATGAACTATAATTGGACCTGTGGTTCAAATAAATCCTTTCTCCCTTAAGTTGCTTTTGTCGGGGTTTTGGGTTTATTGTTTTGTTTTTGTTTGCTTGCTTGTTTGTTTTTATCATAGCAACTAAAAACTTAAGACAGGTATAAACCCAACCTGTGGACTGATTATTCTCGAAGTACACCTAGGTGTGTGATGAGTGAAAGATCTGAGTAACTGGAGACCTGGCTGATGTAGCCAGTGTTTTGAGAAAACTCCCACAGGTTAGCAACTGACTCTTGGCAGAAACTTTATGATAATTCACACTAATTGGAAAAGGTGGTCAGTCAGCACTAGCAAATACATTGAATATTTTTAAAGCTGTTTGATTCATTAAATTTTTATTTGGTAATTGATGTTCTGCTGGGTCTTGTGAAAGCGAATAAATAAAGCTGTATTTAATTAGCTACAATATTTACTTCAACACTTAATGAGCCAACAGCTATTAAAGACTTTGTTCTCTTAAGTGAATCACAAATCTCCCTGCAATGTTGCTTACCTTGTTGGCTTAATCATCCCTTCAACAGGTGTGCATCCTCTTGTCAGTCAAGGGTCCAAACCTCTTGGATGGAAAAAAGAAACAAAATGTGAAGAAAGCATGTGCCCTCCCTTAAACATCCATGCAGTTGAAGGCCTGAGGAGGGGGGAATGACCCTGCAGTACAGTAATTTATAATGTCCCAGTGAAGACTGGGACATGATTCAGTGGTAGAGCCCCTGCCTAGAATCCCCCAGTGAGGAGCTGGGGCATGGCTCAGTGGTAGAGCCCCTCCCTGCCTAGAATCTCCCAGTGAGGAGCTGGGGCATGGCTCAGTGGTAGAGCACCTGCCTAGAATCCCCCAGTGAGGGGCTGGGAGCGTGGCTCTGTGGTAGAACACTCACTACCATGAATTCCTTAGGGAGATGCTGGGGATATGGCTTAGTGGTAGAACACCTGCCAAGAATCCTCCAATAAGGTGCTGGGGGCGTGGCTCAGTAATAAAACCCCTGCCCAGAATCTCCCAGTGAGGGGCTAGAGTGTGTCTTAGTGGTAGAGTACTTGCTTTCTGTCCCCAGTGAGAAACCAGGTTGTTGCTCTGGTGTTTGCATGGCACACACACAGAGTCCTGGATTTAATCCCAGTATTATAAGAGAACAAAACCACCTTTTGTTTGACACACAATTGATGCTTCATATGTTTTCAGCAAGGTATGGTGACATACATCTGTCATTCTAGTACTCAGAAGGCTGAAGCAGGGGGATTATCACAAGTCAAAGGATGGCCCATGTGACATAGTAAGACCCTTATCCAAAAAAACTAATTAAAAGGAAAAGGCATATCATCAAAACACAGGATTTAAATACCATTAAAACTGAAATTCCATTGGGCACTGAGCAATCTCTCCTTGCTAACAGCACAAGACCCAGCCCAGTTGCCCACTAATTAATTCAGAATAAGTAAAGTACCAGTTAATGAGATTTGACCAAATTTTATGCCTTTTCCATTTTCCTTTTATCAGAGTCATCCCTCATCCATTTTTCTCCTGAATACTTTCCTATTTACCTTGGTTGATTGGTTATATGACTTTTTAAAAATGGAGTTTGTGTTTTCTTCCTAATTATCAAAGTAACAAAGATTCAATATATTTTTGGAAAATATTGAAAGCCAGGAGGTAGGAAAAGAATGATTACACTATTCAAAGACAGACCCTGTTGACATTTCGTCTGTTTTTTTTTCTAAAAATTAATCTTTAGTTATGAATCATTTCCAACAAAGACAGATGTAAAGAATTGTAAGAACACAGACTGACGTCATGATTTTCTGTCTCTATATAAATATCTATATATTTCTATACTTGCTTGAAGGTGACTTTTGTTTTCAGTTGCCTAATTTTTTTACTGTTATATATTAATTTTAGTCATTTGTAGGGTATGGTGGTAATTCCCTACATGTGTGTTTTATGTATATAATGCATAATGATCAAATTATTAAACACTTAGCATCCACTTAATGTCATTATATCCTTAATAATTTGCATTTCTTTGGGCAGTAATCTTTGAAGTCCTCATTCTGATCCCCCCTCTCCCTCCCTTCTTCCCTCCTTCCTTCTTTCCCTTTCTCTCCCCTCTCTGCCTCTCCCTCCCTCCCTTCCCTCCTTCCCTCCCTCTCTCCATCTAATGCTCCTTCTCTTCCTGTGTCTCTCCCTTCCTCCCTTCCTCCTTTCTTTATCTTTTGCTGTTACTGAAGATGGAGCCTACAGTCTCCTCCATACTAGGCAAGTTCTGCACAACTGAGCCATGCCCCAGCCCCTCACAAGGAGATTTTAGGCAGGCACCCTACCTCTGAGGCACACCCCCAGTCCAGTACACTTCCAGGAGCAGCTGTCATTTTCACATCCTCGTCAGCATTTACTCTTTGTTATCTTAATGATAGCCACTCTGACTGGGGTGAGATTGAGTCTCCATGAAGTTTTAGTTTGCATTTCTGTTACTTCTCATGCTCCCTGGAATCCATCCTCCATCCTGTGAGAGCTGTTTGTAGGAGCTGATGTTTTCTCAGCCCCACCCTAGAAGTCTCAGAGCAGAGCAAGCCTTGGATCCAAGGTAACTCACTGAGGACTCTTTCGTGGACCATAAGAATCTATTTGCAAAGGGGGCCCAGAGTTCTCTTGTCCAGCTCCTAAGAGGAAGAGACTCAGCAGAAAGACACATATTGGGTATGATATGATTTCACTGAGGGGTCAGGCACATAGTCTGAGCCAGCCACTTATAGGCAACAGTGGTTTGAATGAGAAATGTCCCCGAAGGATCAGTTCACATATTTGAACACTTCTAAAAAAATTTTTTTTTCCCTTCGTGACTGGTGACTTTGGGGAACATGCTAACATTCTGAAGACATTGTTTGGGAAGGTTATGAAGTGCAGCCTTGCTGGATAAGTTATACCACTGGAGGTGGGCTTTGAGGGTTTATAACCTCACCTTGTTTCCTGTCCCCTCTCTGTGCTGCCTGTGTGTGCATGGAATGTGATCTCTCTGCTTCCTGCTCCTGGTACCATGCCTTCTCCACCATTATGGGTTCTGTCCTTCCAGACCCCTATGTGAAAATGAACCCTTTCTTCCTTAAGTGGGTTTTGTTCATAGAATTTCACCATGGCCTCACACTCTTAAATACAACACCCATGAATCTGCGTGTCTAGGACTGTCTGTGTACATGTGCATGTGCATACATGTGCATGTGTGTGTGTGCGCGCACGTGCATGTCTACGAGTATGTGATGTGTGTACATGCATGCTTACATGTGTATTTGCACATGTGCCTGCATGTGTGTGCGTGCATGCATGTGTATGTGTATATACAGGTGCATGAATATCTGTAGAGGTCAGAGGTTAATATTGGGTGTCTTCCTCAGTGGCTTCCCACCTTAAGTTTTTGAGACACAGTCTATCTCTGAACCTAGAACTGGCTCACTTGACTAGCTAGACTGACTTGCTGACATGGCACAAGGATCCTGCATTTCTCTAGTACTGGGATCACAGACACATGTCATTTACCCAAGTTTTTCTGTGGGTTCTGGGAGAGCAAACTCTCATGCTTGTTTGGAAAGTGCTTACTGACTATACCATCACCCTAGCTTTCTGCTTAAAGTGCACCATGAGTCTTAGAAGCTTCTAGATAGTCTTCCCTTGGTGATGTCAGGAACCAGGTAACATATGGGAGAAAGGAAATCTAACCATACTCTTTGAACACTAATCTTGAACATGGATTTGATATCCTATAGGGATTTTTTTTCTTGAGATGAGACTTTGATTGGGCTTTTCTCCTATGCTGTAACAACAGAAGTATATCCCCAAATAGGTTTTATAGTGATAAAGAAAATTAAATGAAAGGCAGTAATCAACTCATGATCAAAACAATAGATTTCTGGAAGCCAGGGAAGTGATAACTCTCTCTCTCTATTTTTTTTCTTGGTATGTTTACCATGGTATCTACCAAATTAGAAACATGTTGTAATTTTGTTTCTGTAGTTGGGATAAAAACACCACTGTCAACAAGCGTTTGGAGGCAGTGAGGAATTTATTTTATCTCAGAATTTCAGGTTATGGTCATTACTGAGAAGGAATAACAGTGGCAGGAACTCGAGACAGCTAGCTGGTCACAGCAGTCACAGTCAAGAGCAAAGAAAATACGAATGATTTCATGCTTAATGCTTAGCTATCTTTCCCTGTTCTTATACAATCCAGGTCCCCAAAGCAATCCATGGTGCCGCCTAAATCCTAACTGGGTCTTCCTGTATCCATTAACCCAGTCAAAATAATCTCCCACAGACCCACTCACTCACAACCCAACCTGCTCTAGACAATCCCTCACTAAGATTCTATCCCTAAGTGATTCTAGGTTGTGTCATATTGATGAAACTCTCACAGTTGTACTTTACAGATATGTATACATGTATTGTGTTACTCATGAAAAGTGATGTCCTGTGTTCAAGGACAGACACACATCTTCATACACGAGGTAATAGAGGTGCTCTGTTTTTTCTTCCCCCAGTACAGCTCTCTATATCTGACCCAGACATTGCTCTTTGGCAATGCACATGGGATGGGTGGGCAATCTTGAACAAAAGTAATTTCTTCAGTGTCAGAATGTTTTTCCATGGGGCCATCTGTGCTTGATAATCTTTATCTGTGACCAGAGGAGCATCTTCTAAGTGTCAGTCATTATTTCTCTGGATAGAGGCTCCTGGGAGGTTGTTCAGATATTCCTGCTGCCTACCTTTCAAATTTGACTGTGTCTGGACTGTCTGCATATTCTTAAAGGATTTATAAGATGATGCTGGCCTGCTGACCCATTCTTGACTACCATCATAGTGCCAGGTTTTGTATGTCATGCCATCGTGTCTGGTACATCACCATTATGGGCTCAATTAGGATTCGGGGTGGCCATTCTCTCCTCTTTTCATCCAAAAGCATTCGTGTAGATATAAAACTAGATTGCCAGAAAAGGTAATTTTGAAAAATGGTTGGTTCTAGTCTAACATCTGCCATAGTTGTTTTCCTTATTGCTGCAACAGAGTACCTGACAAGAAACAATTTAAGAATACTTATATAGTACATGTCTTAAATCTCAACACTTGAGAAGCAGATAGACCTGTGTGAGCTCAAGGCCAGCCTGGTTTACAAAGTAAGTTCCAATCCAGTCAGATATACAGTGAAACTTTGTCTTGAAATAGATACATGCATGCATACATACATACATAAAAATGCCATTAAAGGGGAAGAAGGTTTATTGTGGCTCACAGTCTGAGAGGATACAGTCAGTCATGGTGAGGGAAGGCATGGTGACAGAAGCATGAGGCAACTGCTCACATTGCTACTGCAGTCCAGAAGCAGAAATGAATGTGTGCTGATGCTCAGCTCACTTTCTCCTTTTTATTCAGTCAAGACCCCAGCACATCAGATGGTACTGCCCATATTGATGGTGGTGTTTACTCGGGGTTCTTTAGGGGAATGGAATAGTGGACTCGGGTCCACTCTAGTCTACTGCAAAAGCTTTGAAATTCTGATTCTGTTTTCATCAAAGGAATCAGCAATAGCAGCAACAGGGCAGATCTACTCTGTGGCAAGAGGAGGGCCAAGTATGCAAAAGCCAAACTAACCTTCCTCCTGATAACCCCTCTTACCTCTGAGAAGCTACCAGAGATGCCTTTGGATGGATGGTACCACCCAAAATTGGGGAAGATCAGATGAGAACACTTACTTGCTTCTAAAAATAGCTGTAAGTGATGCAAGTACAGAACAGAGGTCAAATGTAGCTGCAAGTGATGCAAGTACAGGAGAAGGGTCAAAGATAGCTGCAAGGGATGCAAGTACAGGACAGAGATCAATCAAGGCTTCATATGTATGGTTACTATTATCCTTACTGATACCTCTCAGAAGCAACATACATGCAATAGAGTCATTTTAGCTCATGATTTTGAAGGGTTTAGCTTGTGATCTTATGACTTGCATGTTTAGCCAAACATTATGGTACAGGACCATAAGGTGGAGGGGATTCTTCACCTATAATGGAAAGCATATCAAAAGAGCAAGATAGAAAGGCACTGGTGATAAGACCTGCCTTCTCCCCCAAATATCTACTTCCTTCAGCTTAGCCCCACCTCCTAAAGTTCCTGTCACCTCCCAAAATAGCTCCACCACCTGAGGTTCTGTGTTTTTATACATGAGTGCCTGGGGGCATTTCATGTTTAAACCAGAACACAAAGGAACAAATGAAAAATGGTTTCCAATCTAAGAAGCACTTCTTTTCTGAATTCAAGTAAGCTTGCTCAGTTTAAGCCTGTAAAATTCTGCTATGATTTCAATCTTTTTCTTACATGCCAAGGCTCTGCAGTTCCTTGGCTTGATTCCTTGCTAATGTGAACACAGGATGCAGTGTTCCTGTGAATATGGCATTCTCCTCAAAGCCACTGAATCACCAGGAAAATAGCTATTACTTATTCCACCCCTTTCCATTTCTAATTATTGTTTTGTGTTTTTATCAAACATCTCAGTGAAGAATCTTTTGGTCCTTGGACCTTTCTCTAATAAAAGCAGTGAATTAAACAATTTATTTTTCATTAACATTAATGAAGAATTGCATATCCCATGCCTGGGGCCATTGCCTGGCCTGTCTCTGCTTCAGCCTCTGGCCTAATTAAGCGTGCATGGGTAACTGGGCCAAGAGGAGGAGGAGAGGACAAACGAACTCAGGGAGACAGTTGGCTGAAGACAGAAATGAAGGACTGAGTAGAGCAAACCTCCTTTGAAGACTGCAGACAGATAACTGTGAAATGCCCAAGGCAAAACTAGCAACCAGAAATAGGGACTATAGCAGCCCATTCAACACTTCCAGACCTACCATTTAAATTTCCTTGGCTTACAGACTGAATTCTTATTCTAACAATGTTTCACTGTCATTCCTGTACTGAATTCTCAACTCTGAGCAACGCAACATTGATTTCAATGGTGGTAAAGGCAGGAAGCTACATAAAGAATGTATCGTCAAGAATTTGTTATGTTGGGGGTGGCCTGAAGAGATGCCTCAGCAGTTAAGAGCTCTTGCAGAAAACAGAAATTCAGTTCCCATCATTCTCCTTGGGTGGTTCACAACCACATGTAACTCCAGCTCTAGATGATTTAGTGCCCTCTTCTGGCCTCCACAGATACTACACTCAATTGCACATACATACAAATGTATATAATTTCTTAATCTAATAATTGGAACTGGAAAATGGCTTAGTGGATAAAGTACTTGCTATGTACTCAGACTTTTTTTTAATGTGAGTTCTAGGGGCTTAACTCAGGTCCTCAATACTCTGCCCAACATTCCCTCCGATGTCTGTATTAGGAGAGTTCTCCTTTAAAAAACTCTAAAAATGGAAGTATTTTTCAAATATAGAAAAGTTTGCCTCCTATGTGCTCAGTATTGCCAATACAAAATAAATACATAAATAAATAATCAGGAATTTGGGCTTAGCGGCCTTTGCTTTGAACCATTTAACTCTCTACTATTGAGATCTCGTTATCGCTAGCTAGTTATCTTGGTTACTTTTCTATTTCTATGACAAAATACTGTGACCACGTCAAGTTCTAGAAGAAGGGGTTTATTCAGGGCTTTACAGTTTCAGAGGGTGAGTCTATGAACATCATGGCAGGGAGCATGGCAACAGACAGGCAAGCATGGTGCTGGGTCAGCTGCTGAGAGCCCACAGATTTAGACACAGCTACAAAAACAGAGAGAAAAAGAGAGGAGGGAAGCCTACCTCCAGTGACACACCTCCTCTAACAAGGCCACACCTTCTAATCCTTCCAAAGCAGTTCCACCAACTGGGGACCAAGTACTCAAATATATGTACCTACAGTAGTCATTCATGTTACAACCACAGTCACTCAATACTGGGGTTACAGACATGTGTAGGTAGCCGTGCCTCACTTTAATTTGGATGCTGGGGATACAAACTTAGGTTCTGATAATTTCACAGGAAGTAGTCTTACCCACTGAGCCACCTCCCCATGCTCCTTAGTGCTTGAGTCTTTTGAAAAGGAGACAATGTATAAGATCATGTCTTAGTTAGGATTTTACTGCTGTAACAGACACCATGACCAAGGCAACTCTTATAAAGAACAACATTTAATTGGAGCTGGCTTACAGATTCATATTTCAGTACATTATCATCAAGGTGGGAGCAGGTCAGCATCCAGGCAGGCATGATGCATGAGGAGTTGAGAGTTCTACATATTCATCTGAAGGCCACTAGGAGAAGATTGGCTTCCAGGCAGCTAGGATGATGGTCTTAAAGCCCACACCCACAATGACACACCTACTTCAACAAGACCACACCTTCAAATAGAGCCACTTCCTGGGCTAAGCATATTCAAACCACCACAGATAGCAATCGTATTTCACTATAAAGATAACTGATGATTCAAGATCTAATTTTCTTTAGCAATGAAATGATCAGAGGACCCTGTTTTGCTGTGTTCTTAGTGTAATCTGTTATTATCAATTATGGGTGGGGTTTCTTGTATGTGCGTGTGGCTTGCATGCATGTACCTATGGTGCTCACATGTCTGAGTACAGGTGTATGTACATGTACCCATGTTTGTCTACATTCATGCATGTAGAACCAGAGCTTAACATTGGGACTGTTCACCTTATATGCTAAAGCAGAGCCTTTTGCTGGAAGTGGAGCTTGGCTATTTGGCTAGTGTGTGACCTATCCTTGAGATGTCTTTGTGTCTGCCTTCTGAGTGTTAGGATTATAGACAGGGCACCATGCCTGCCCAACATGTGCCTGGCTTCTGGGATCTGAACACTGGTAGTTATGCTTGTATAAGCAAGAGATCACTTTAACTTCTGAGAAATCTCATTCCCCAATCTGGTCTTATCTCATTTAGTCCTTTGGAGATGTCTGGGATGCATTCTCATACCTTTGCTTTTATGTATTTGCTTTTTTATTTATCATTTACTTATGGTGGTTCTTACACAGGGTCTTACAACATAGCTCAAGCTGGCCTCCAGTTTAGCAATCCTCCTGCATCAGCCCATATTAGGACTCTGGGCATGTGCCACTACACCTGCCTTCTACCTTTATTAACAAACACTTAGCTAAGGGGGAAAAATTAACTCCCCCCTGCCCTGGAGTTCTAGAGATCCAGGATTTTTCCTTCACTGATTATCCAAACAGCATTATATAGTACAAGGAGTTTAATGCAGTTTAAAGAGCACTGTCATAGCTAATATAATCGAGTTGATCTGAAAGTTATTATGAGGTAAGTGTATAACTCCAAACTTGGCAATGCTGAGGTTTTGAAATTGACTCTAAGCTCCTTGGGAGTTTATGGATGTTCCATAAGTAGTGAGATCAAGGTTAGGAAAGCTCCAATTGGCTCTGTTACTATTTCCTCTTACCTCTCCAAGGTTATCAACATATTATCCAGGGGCTGCAGCAAACAGCTTGCAGGCATCCTTGCGCAATGAATGGATGCTCAGAAACCGTTCCTTTTTTCTAGCTGGGGTCCAGGCAGCACATAGCTTTTCTTGTTTGTTTGTTTGTTTGTTTGTTTGTTTTTGTTAGAATCCACTGTGACTGGGATGTCCTGCTTTGGGACCCCACTAACCAGGGTACCAGCAACCTAATTGTCTAAGCCACAGGGGGAAAAAAGCAACCAATAGCTCCGTCCTTTCTCTTCATTTTACAAAACAAACGTCCTGTCCCTATGAGAATGGGCCCTAAGTTTCTGAGAACTCGGGCAAGATGACAGCTGTGGGTGTCAGAAGACACATCTAGAAGGACGCCATAAGGAATCCACTCTCACGAGGTTCTACATGGTGGCCTCCAGCCACCCTTGCTGGAGACAGTGATGTTTACAGCTTTTAATATCTCATCTTTCATGGCTCAGATGTAATTTTGTGCTATCCTGCAACAACCACATCTGTATTTGTGACTTTTTCCTCACTGTGAGAAAATACCTGACAAGCAGAAACGTAAGTGAGGAAGGCTTTATTTTGGACCACAGTTCTAAAGAATATAATAATTGTCATCATGGAAGCGAAGACACAGCAACTCCAGCAGGTGGGAGCTGCACCCATTACATCTGCAGTCTGGAAGCAGGGGTAGACAGGAAGTGCAGCTGGGTTAAGGCCCGCCTACTTTCTTTTAAAGGTTCCACAAACTTCCCAAATGATGTCAACAGCAAAAGACCAGTTTTCAGATACACAAACCTATGGGAAATGTTGCATATTTAAATCCCAACACCATCCTTCAAATAATTTTGTCCTTCGGGCACAAGGAAGCCTTTGTTTGATGTATCTAGCCATCTATAGCCTCCCTAAATGAAGTGTGAGTGAGGAGTCTCTTGTGATGATTCAGAACTGAGGGATAGGTGTTTGACTAAGTTAGACTGAGAGCCATTGGTCTTGGGATTGGTGATTGATTGTGGCTAACTAAAAGGTCCCTTGAACCATGAATTAAATAAACCTTGAACTGTCCTAGAAGCAGATAAATCTGGGGGTCTTACAGCCCCAGATAGGGGGAAGGAGAGGAGCTACACTTTCTGTTTTCAAGTAGAAGTTGTTTCCCTAGTTGTGAGGATTATTATAGTCTTCATTTCTCTCTTAAGACTCCACAGTAACCCCACATATACAACTACACTACTATATACATACACATATACTACTCCACAGTAACCCCATATATACAGCCTTCTACAACTGCCTCTTGTTTGTCAATTAAATCATTTTGAGAGGATTTCTGGAGCTTCCCGTTTTGTTTCCTTGCAAATGCCCTTACTAATATGATAAGTGCACTGAGTACATTATTTTGGACCTTTTTAAAATTGGTGTGTGCATCACACACACACACACACAGAGTCACACAGTCACACATGCATGCACGCGCACACACACACACACACACACACACACACACACACACACACACACACCACAGTGCTCGTGGAGTTCTGAGAACAGTCTGCAGGAGCTGTTTCTCTCTTTTCATCATGTGGAACCCAGGGATTAAATTGTATACTGGAATGGTTCTAACCTCTTACAGCACATTACAACACACACACACACACACACACACACACACAC
>JADRCG010005263.1:0-32940 GCA_019844195.1 Rhabdomys dilectus
GTGGTTGACAGTGTGGAAGATGTCTCTGTGGTTGTCAGTAAGGAGGATGCCCTTGTGTTAACCAGTGGGGAGGACTTCTCTGTGGTGGATATTGAGGAGGACTTTCCTGTGTTGGACACTGTGCTTGACAGTGTGGAAGACATACCTGTGTTGGTCAAAAGGAAGAAGAACCTGTGTTGGACACTGAGAATGACATCTCTTTGGTGGTCATTGGTGAAGACTTTCCTGTGGTGGACATTGTGGAGGACATCCCTGTGGTAAACAGAGGGGAGGATGTCCCTTGGGTGGACAGTGTAAAGGACATCCCTGTTGTTTAAGTGGGAAGGACATCCCTCTGGTGGATATTGAAGATGATGTCCCTGTGTTGGACACTGGGGAGGAATTCCCTCTGGTGGATGGAGGGAAGGATGTCCTTGTGGTGTACAGTCGTGAGGACATCCCCGATGTGGACAGGTGGGAGGACATCCCTGTCATGAACATTGGATAGGACTTCCCTGTGGTGGACAGTGCGGAGACATCCCTGTGGTAGACAGTGCAGAGGACATCAGTGTAGTGGACAGTGGGGCGGACATTTCTGTGGTAAATAACGAAAAGGTTTTCACTGTAGTGTACATTGGCTAGGAAATCTCTGTATTGGACAGTGTGGAAGAAGTCCCTGTAGTCATCAATAAGGAGGATGCATCTGTGGTGGACAGTAGGCAGGACATTCCTGTGGTACACAGGAGGACATTCCTGTGGTGGGCAGTGGGGAGGACATCTCAATTTTTGAGATTGGGGATGCCGTTCCTGTGGTACACAAGAGGACATCCCTGTGGAGGATAGTGGGGAGGATCTCCACGTGGTAGACACTGGAAAAAACATCTCTGTGTTGGAAAGTGTAGAGGATGTCCCTGTTGTGGTCAATCTGGAGGATGCCCCTGTGGTGAACAGTTGGGAGGACATGCCTGTGGAGGACATTGTGGAGGACATCCCTGAGGTGGACAATGGGAAGGATATACTTGTGGTGGACAGTGGGGGGATGTCCCTGTGGTGGAAAGTGGGGAGGACGTCCCTGTGGTTGACAGTGAGAAGGACATACTTGTGGTGCCCAGGAGGTCATCCCTGTAGTGGACCGTTGGGAAAATGTTCATGTGGCAGACAGTGGGGAGAACATCCGCGTGGTGGACAGATGGTAGAACATGCCTGTAGTGTACAGTGGGGAGGATTTCACTGCGGTGCACACTGGTGAGGAGGTCCTTGTGGTAGAGAGTGGCGAGGACATCCCTGTGGTAGACAGTGGAAATGATGTCTCTTTGGTAGACAGTGGGGAGGATGTCCCTGTGCTGGACAGTAGGAAAGAAGTCCCTGTAGTGCACAGGAAGAAGTCCCTGTGGTGGACAGTAAGGAGGACATCCCTGTGGTTGACAGTGGGGACGAGGTTCCTGTGGTGGAGAGTGGGGTGGACTTCCCTGTGGTGCACAAGAGGAATTCTCTAGGGTACAGTGTGGAGAATGTCTCTGTGGTGAATAGTGAGGAGGACATTTCTGTGGTGGACATTGTGGAACATTTCTCTGTGGTTGTCAATGGGGAGGATGACCTTATGGTGGACACTGAGGAGGATTTCTCTGTGGTACACAAGATGATGTTTTTGTTGTGGACAGTGAGGAGGAAGTCCCTGTGGTGAAAAGTGGGGAGGACTGTTCTGTGGTTGACAGTGTGGAAGACTTCTCTGTGGTAGACAGTGGGTAGGATGTTACTGTGGTGGACTGTGGGTAGAACCTTGCTGTTCTAGACAGTTGGGAGAATGTCCCTGTTATGGACCGTGAGGAGGACTTCCCTGTGGTGGAGAGTGGAAAGGACATCTCTGTGTTGGACAATGAGAAGGAAGTCCCTGTTATGGACTGGGGGAGGATGTCCCTGTAGTCGACAATTGGGAAGACCTTTCTGTGGTGAACATTGGGGAGGAATGCCCTAGGGTGGACAGTAAAAAGGACATCCCTGTTGTAGACAGTGTAGAGGGTGTCCCTGTGGTGGACAGTGGGGAGGACTTTCCTGTTGTGGACACTGGAAATGAGAACCCTATGGTAGACTGTGAGGAGGACATACTTGTGGTTGACAGTGGGGAGTACTTCCCTGTGGTGGATAGTGGGGAGAATTTCATTGTGGTGGACAGTGGGGAGTACATTTTTGTAGTGGACAATAAGGAGGACATTCTTGTGCTTGACAGTGAGGACATACCTATTGTGGACAGTGGAGAGGACGTCTTTGTGGGGGAAAGTGGAGAGGATTTCACTTTAGTGGACAATGGGGAGGATGTCCTTGTGGTGGACCATGGGGAGGATGTCCCTGTGGTGCACCAAAGGACTTCCAAGTTGTGGACAGTAAAGAGGATATCCCTGTGGTGGACAGTATAAAGGACGTTCCTGTGTTGCACCAAAGGACATCCGTGTGGTGGACAGTAAAGTGGACATACCTGTGGAGGACAGTGGGCAGGACGTCCCTGTGGTGGATAGTAGGTAGATTTCCCTCTGGTGGACAGTGTGGAAGACATCTTTATAGATAGTGGGGAGAAAGTTCTTGTGTTGTACAGGAGGATGTCCCTTTGCTGGAGAGTGAAAAGGATGTCCCTGTGTTGGACACTGTGAAAGACATCTCTGAGGTGTACTATGTGGAGGAACGTCCCTGTGGTGCACAGGAGGATGTCCCTGTAATGCACAGTGTGGAGGAAGTATCTGTTGTGTACAGTGGGAAGGACGTCCCTGTGGTGGACAGTAGAAAAGGAATCGCTGTGGTGGACTGTGGTAAAGAAGTCCCTGTGGTACACAGGAAGACGTATCTGTGGTGGACAGTGAGGAGGAAGTCCCTATGGTGGAAAGTGGAGAGGACGTTCTTGCGGTGGTCAGTGGTAAGGATGCCCCTGTGATGGACAAAGGGGAGGACCTCCCTGTGGTAAACAGTGGAAAGAACATCTTTGTTGTGGACATTGGGGAGGATGTCCCTGTGGTGGACAGTTAAGAGGACATCCTTGTGTTGTACAATGGAAAGGACTTCCCTGTGTTCGACAGTGGGGAGGATGTCCATGTGGTGCACTAGAGGAATTACATGTTGTAAACAGTGTGGAGCATAACCCTGTGTGGTCAATGAAGAGGACGCCCCATTGGTGGACAGTGAGGAGGATGTCTCTGTGGTACACAAGAGGATGTCTTTGTTGTGGACAGTGGGCAGGAAGCCACTGTATTTTAAAGTTGGGAGGAATGTTTTGTGGTGGACAGTGGGGAGGATGTCCCTATGGAGGACAGTGTAGATGACATCTCTGTAGTGTACTGTTGGGAGGACGTCCCTGTTGTGGACAGTGGGGAGGAGATTCCTGTGGTGGACAGTGGGTAGGATGTCCCTGGGGTGGACAGTTAAAAAGAGGTCCCTGTGGTGGAGAGTTGAGAGGACTTGTCTGTGGTGCACAGGATGACATCCCTGTGGATTTTTCTGTGGTGGACAGTAAAAAGGACATCCCTTTCGAGTACAGTGAGGAGGTCGTCCCTGTGGTAGACAGTGTGGAAGACTTTTCTGTAGTAAACATTGGGGAGGACATCCCTGTGGGGAACAGTGGGTAGAACATGACAGTGGTGGACAGTGCGAAGAATGGTCCTGTGGTAAACAGTGGGGAGGATGTCCCTGTGGTGGACAGTGGAAAAGACATCCCTGTGGTTTACAGTTGGGAGGATATCCCTGTAATGGACAGTTCAATGGATGTCCCTGTGGTTGATAGTTGGTAAAACGTCCCTGTGGTGGACAATGAGGAGGACATCCCTGTGGTAGTCAGTGGTGAGAACGTCCCTGTGGTTCGTGGGCGAATTTCACTGTGGTGGACAATGAGGAGGAAGTTTTTGTGGTGGACAGTAGGGAAGATGTTCCTGTCATGCACAGGAGGATGTGCCTCTGGTGGACAGTAAGGAGGTCATTTCTGTGGTGGACAGTGGGGAGGATGTCCGTGTGGTGCACAGGAGGATGTCCTTGTTGTGGACAGTGTGGAAAACCTCCCTGAGGTGAACAATGGAGAGTATATCTCTGTGATGGACAGTGTGGAGGACGCCCCTGTGGTGGACAGTAGGGAGGTCGTCCCAGTGGTACACAGGAAGTCATCACTATGGTGGACAGTGGAAAGTATATCTCTGAGCTGGACAGTTGGTAGGACATCAATGTGGTGAACAGTGAAGAGGACATTCCTGTGGTGACAGTGAAGAGAACATCCCTGTGGTGGACAATGAGGAGGAAGTCCATGTGGTGGACAGTGGGAAGGATTTTTCTGTGATAGGCATTGGTGAGGACTTGCATGTTGTGGAGAGTGGGAAACTCATCTCTGTGGTGGACAGTAGAAAGGACATCCCTGTAGTGGACAGTGAGGAGGTCATCCCTGAAATTGACAGTGGTTAGGACATGTCAGTGGTGGACAATGATAAGGATGGTCCTCTGGTAAACTGTGGGAAGGATGTCCCTGTGGTGTACAGTGGAAAGGACATCCCTGTGGTTTACAATGGGGAGGACATCCCATTGTTAGACAATGAAGAGGATGTCCTGTGGTGGACAGTGTGGAAGATTTTCCTGTAGTGGACAGTGGAATGGATGTCCCTGTGGTTGACAGTTGGTAAAACGTCCCTGTGGTGGACAGCCCTGTGGTAGACAGTGGGGAGAATGTTCGTGTGGTTCACAGTGAGGAGGACGTCCCTGTGGTGGACAGTTGGGAGAATTTCACTTTGGTGGACAGAGGGGAGGACATCCCTGTGGTTTAGAGTGTTGAGGACATTCTTGTGGTGGACTGTGAGGAGGACATTTGTGGTGGACAGTGGGGAGGATTTCCCTGTAGTGGACAGTGGAATGGATGTCCCTGTGATTGACAGTTGGTAAAATGTCCCTGTGGTGGACAGTTCGGAGGACATCCCTGTGGTCGACAGTGGCAAGGATGTCCCTGTGGTGGACAGTGGTAAGGATGTCCCTGTGGTGGACACTGGGGAGGATTTCACTGTGGTGGATAGTGGGGAGGACATCTTTTTGGTGGACAGTGGGGAGGACGTCCCTGTGGTGCACAGGATGACGCTCCTGTTGTGGACTGTGGTGAGATCATAGCAATGGTGGACAGTGGAAAGGACATGTATGTGGTTGACAGTGGGGAGGACTTCCCTGTGGTCGGCAGTGGGGAGGACATCCCTGTGGTGAACAGGAGAAAATCCCTGTGGTGGATAGTGGGGAGGATATCTCTGTGGTGGACAGAGGAAAAGACATCTCTTTGGTGAACAGTTTGGAGGTAGTCCCTGTGGTGCACAGGAGGATGTCCCTTTGGTAGAGAATGGGGAGGATGTCACTGTGGTGGTCAGTATAGAGGACATCTTTTTGGTGGACGGTGTGGAGGAAGTTGCTGTGGTAGTCAAGGGGAAGGATGCCCCTGTGGTGGACAGAGGTGAGGATGTCCCTTTTGTACACAGGAGGACATCACTGTGGTGAAAAGTGGGGAGGATATCTCTGTGCTGGACAGTTGGGAGGACACCCCTGAGATGACAGTGAGGAGAACAACACTGTTTTGGACAATGAGGAGGAAATTCCTGTATTGGACAATGGGAAGGATTTTTCTGTGGTGGACAGTAAGGAGGACTACCCTGTGGTGGAGAGTGGGGACCTCATCTCTGTGGTGGACAGTAGAAAGGACATCCCTGTGGTGGACAGTGAGGAGGTTGTCCCTGTGGTGGACAGTGCAGAAGACTTTTCTGTGGTGGACATTGGGGAGGACATCCCTGTGGTTTACAGTGGGGAGGACATCCCTGTGGTGGACAGTGAGAAGGATGTCCTCTGGTGGAGAGTAGGGAGGATTTCCCTGTAGTGGACAGTGGAATGGATGTCCCTGTAGTTGACAGTTGTTGAAACGTTCCTGTGGTGGACATTTGGGAGGACATCCCTGTGGTCGACAGTGGGGAGAAGGTTCCTGTGGTGGACAGTGAGGACACACCTGTTGTGGACAGTGGCAAGGACGTGACTGTGGTGGACAATGGGAAAATGTCCCTGTGGTGGACATTTGGGGAAACAACCCTATCATGGACAGTGAGTAGGACATCCATGTGGTGGACAGTGGGGAGGATTTCAATTTGGTGGGCAGAGGGGAGTGTGGGGCCCGTCTCCAGCTGGGTCCCACAAAGTCTTCGGTTCACCAGGGGATAGGATGTAGACGGCCGCCTTCTCTGTCTCTGTAGTTGCCCCTGCCCACAGGTGGTCCAAGGCAGAGTGCCAGTGGGGAAAATCTTCCGCCTGCCCCGAAGTACTTCGGGAGAGCCGGCGGGTTCTGAAGTGTTACAGCTCGTTGCTAAGCAGGGGAAGTGCTGGCTAGGTAGCAGGGAAAGAGAGTAGATCTCTTGCCCAGTGTTAACAGCTCTGGAGCCAGCTAGCAGGCGAAGAGGGGAGGGTCCAAGACAGAAGCTCTTTGACAACAGGATGGTTCTTGCACGCTTTATTTCTCAATTAGGCTCAATATATACAGTTTGGGATGGGTGAAGGTTTTAGCAGCAGGTAATCCCATTGGCTTAGTCTGAGGTTTGGGGGATGCCTCATATACATGTGGGGAGAGCCTGGGACACTATTCCTACATGACCCAATGGTTGTAGACCTCCCAACCTCTCTCTGTGGGAGGGGCTGTGAAGGGCAGAAGCTGGGAGAGACAGGGGGCCAGGAACAGAGCTGAACGCCTGCTGTCCCAAAAGGGTCTCCGGGGTTCAGAAGCTCGTTCGACTGGACACCTGGTTGTCTCTCATAGCTCAGAGTCCCACAGGAGAGGACATCCCTATGGTGGACAGAGGAAAGAACATCCCTGTGGTTTACAGTGTGGAGGACATCCCTGTGTTGGACGTTGAGGAGGACGTCCTGTGGTGGACAGTGGAGAGGATATCCCTGTAGTAGACAGTGGAATGGAGGTCCCTGTGTTTGACAGTTGGTAAAAATATCCCTGTGGTGGACAGTTGGGAGGACATCCTTGTGGTCGACAGTGGGGAGAACGCTCCTGTGGTGGACCACGTGGAGGACCTCCCTGTGATGGAGGGTTGGGAGAACATCCCTGTGACAGACAGTGGGTAGGACATCTTTGTTGCAACAGTGAGAACTACGTCACTGTGGTGGCCAATAGGGAGGAAGTCTCTGTGGTGGACAATTAAAAGAACATCCCTGTGGTTTACAGTGGAGAGGACATCCCTGTGGTGGACAGTTAGATGGATGTCTGTGTGGTAAACATTGGGGAGGATGTCCCTGTGGTGGACATTGGGGAGAATGTCTCTTTGGCAGACAATAAAAAAAATCCCTGTGGTTTACATTCGGGAGGACATACATGTGGTGGACAGTGAGGAGAACATATCTGTGGTGAACAGTGGAAAGGATATCACAGTAGTGGACAGTGGAAAAGATGTCCCTGTTGTTGACAGTGGGGAGAAGGTCCCTGTGTTGGACAGTGAGGAGGACATCCCTGTGGTACACAGTGGCAAGGACGTCCCTGTGGTGGACATGGGTGCGGATTTCACTGTGGTGGACAGTGACTCGGAAGTCCTTGTGGTGCACAGTGGGGAGGATGTTCTGTGATGCTCAGGAGAACATCCCTGTGGTGAACCATAATGAGGTCATTTCTGTGGTGGACAGTGGGGAGGATGTCCCTGTTGTGCACAGGAGTATGTCTTTGTTGTAGGTAGTGTGGAAAACCTCCCTGAGGTGAACAATGGGGAGGACATCTCTGTCGTGGACAGTGTGGAGGACATCCCTGTGGTGGTTAGTAAGGAGGACGCACATGTGATGGACAGTAGGGAGGATGACCCAGCTGTACACAGGAGGTCATCCATGTGGTAGACAGTGGGGAGGATATCTCTGTGCTGGACAGTTAGTAGGACATCCCTGTGGTGGCCAGTGAAGAGGACACCCCTGTGGTGAAAGTGAGAACATCCCTGTGTTCAAAAATGAGGAATAAGTCATTGTGGTGGACAATGAGATGAAGTTTTTGTGGTGGACAGTGGGGAGGACGTCCCTGTGGTGGACAGTGAGGAGTATTTTCCTGTAGTGGACAGTGGAAATGATGTACCTGTGGTTAACAGTTGGTAGGACATCCCTATGGTGGATAGTGAAGAGGATACCCTGTGGTGACAGAGAGGAGAACATCCCTGTGGTAGACAAAGAGTAGGAATTCCCTGTGGTAAACAGTGGGAAGGATTTTTCTGTGGTGTATAGTAGGGAGGACATCCCTGTGGTGTACTGTTAAAAGATCATTTCTGTGGTGGACAGTGCAGAAGACTTTTTGTGGTGGACCATTGGGAGGATATCACTGTGGTTGACAGTGAGTAGGACATGTCAGTTGTGGACAGTGAGAAGGATGGCCCTGTGGTAAACAGTGGGGAGAATGTCCCTGTGGAGGACAGTGGAAAGGACATCCCTGTGGTCTATATTGGGAGATATCCCTGTGATGGACAGTGGAGAGGACGTCACTGTTGTGGACAGTGGGTAGGACGTCCCTGTGGTGGTCACTAGGGAGGACGTTTCTGTGGTGAATAGTGTGGAGGATTTCACTGTGGTGGACAATGGAAAGCATGTCCCTGTGGTTGACAGTTGGGAGGACATTCCTGTGGTGGGCAGTTGGGAGGACATCCCTGTTGTTGACAGTGTGGATTATGTCCCTGCAGTGGACATTGAGAAGGACATCTCTGTGGTAGACTGGAGAAGACATCCTTGTTGTGGTCAATGGGGAGGTTGTCCCTGTGGTGGACAGTAAAAAGGACGTCTCTGTTGTGGATATTGTAAAGGAAGTCCCTGTGGTGGACATTTGGGGAAACAACCCTGTCGTGGACAGTGTGTAGGATGTCACTGTGGTGGAGATTGGGGAGGATTTCACTGTGGTGGCCAGTGGGGAGGAGGTCCCTGTGGTGGACAGTGGGAAGGACATCCTTGTGGTGGACATTGGGAAGGAGTCCCTGTGGTGCACACACAGACGTCCTTGCCTTAGGCTTTGGGGAGGACGTCCCTGGGGTGGAGTTTGGGAGGACATTTATGTCGTGGACACTGGGATGACTTTTCTGTGGTGCACAGGAGGACATCTCTGTGGTAAAATGTGTGGAGGATTTCCCTGTGGTGGTCTGTGTGGAAGACTTTTCTGTAGTGGACATTGGGGTGGACATCCCTGTGGTTGACTGTGGGTAGGATATGTCAGTGTTGGACAGTGAGAGGGACGTCCCTTTGGTAAACAGTGTGGAGGATATCCCTGTGGTGGACAGTAGGAAAAACATCCCTGCAGTTTACAGTGGAGAGGACATACCTGTGGTGGACATTGAGGAGAACATATCTGTGGTAGACAGTGGAAAGGATATCACTGTAGTGGACAGTGGAAAGGACGTCCCTCTGGTTGACAGTAGGAAGGATGTCCCTGTGGTGGACAGTAGGGAGGACATCACTGTTGTCTACAGTGGGGAGAATTTCTTTGTGGTGGACTGTGAGGAGGACATCCCTGTGGTAGACACTGGCGAGGACTTACCGGAGCTGGGCAGATGGGGGGATTTCACTGTGGTTGACAGTGAGGAGGAAGTCCTTGTTATGGACAATGTGGAGTATGTTCCTGTGATGCACAGGAGGACGTCCCTGTGGTGGACAGTTAAGAGGACTCCCCTGTGGTTACAGTGAGAACATCCCTGTGGTAGACAATGAGGAGGAAGTTCCTGTGGTGGTCAGTAAAATGGACAGACCTGTAATGGACAGTTGGGAGGATATCCCTCTGGCACACAGGAGGACTTCCATGTGGTAGACACTGGAGAGGACATCTCTGTTGTGGACAGTGGGTAGGACGTCCTTGTGATGGACAGAGAACAGGACATACTTGTCATGACAGTGAGGAGGACGTTCCTGTGGTAGACAGTAGGGAGGATTTTTCATTGGTGGACAGTTAGGAGGACATGCCTGTGGTAGACAGTGGGGAGCACATATCTGTGGTGGAATGTGAGGAAGACATCATTGTGGTGGACAGTGAGGATGATGTCCCTGTTGTGGACAGTGTGGAAGAATTTCCTGTGGTGGACTGTGGGGAGGACATCCTTGTGGGTGACATTGGGTAGGGCATGTCTGTGATGGACAGTGAGAAAGACATCCTGTGGTAAACAGTGGGTGGGATGTCCCTCTGGTAGACAGTGGTAAAGACAACCCTGTGGTTTATAGTGGAGAGGAAAACCCTGTGGAGGACAGTGAGGAAGATGTCCGTATTGTAGACAATGGTGAGAATTTCCCTGTGGTGGACAATGGAAAGCCTGTCGCTGTGGTTGACAGTTGGGATGACATTCCTGTGGTGGAGAGTTGGGAGCACATCCCTGTTGTCGACAGTTGGGAGAACGTCCCTGTGGTGGTCAATGGGGATGATGTCCCTGTGGTGGACAGTGGGGAGAACGTCTCTGTAGTACAGAGGAGGACCATTTTGTGGTGGATAGTGCAGAGGATGTCCCTGTGGTGGATAGTGGGGAGGACGTTTCTGTGGTGGACATTGGGGAGGATGTACCTGTTGTGGACAGTGAAGAGGATGTCACTATTGTGTAAAGTGGAGAGGACATCTGTGGGGGACACTGGGGAAGAAGATGCTGTGTTGCACTGGAGGACGTCTGTGTGGTGAACAGTGGGGAGAACGTTCCTGTGGTGGATAGCGGGAAGCAATTCCCTATGGTGGACTGTGGGAAGGATGTTCCTGTGGTGGACACTGGGGAGGACGTTTCTGTGGTGGATAGTGGAGAGGATTTCACTGTTGTGGACAGTGGTGAGGACGTCCTTGTGGACAGTGGTGAGGATGTTCCTGTGGTGCACTGGAGGATGTCTGTGCTGGACAGTGGAAAATATGTTTCTGTGGTGAACTGTGTGGAGGACATCTCTGTGATGGAGAGTGGAGAGGATGTCCCTGTGGTGCACAGGAGGATGTCCCTGTGTCAGACAATGGTAAGGACATTTCTTTGGTGGAAACTGAAAACGATAGCCTGTGGTAGACAGTGTTAAAAACGTCCCTGTGTTACACAGGAGGACATCCGTGTGGTGGCCAGTGGTAAGGACATACCTGTGGTAGACAGTGGCGAGGATGTCCCTGTGGTGGACTTTGGGGAGGATATGCCTCTGGAGGACAATTGGGAGGATTTCTCTGTGGTGGACAGTGAGGAGAACGTCCCTGTTGTGGACAGATGGGAGAACATCTCTGTGGTCGACAGTGGGGAAGACACTCCTGTGGTGGACAATATTGAGTGCGTCCCTGTGGTACACAGTAGGATGTCCCTGTGGTGCACAGTGGGGGGGACATCTTTGTGTTGGATAGTGTGAAGGACATCCCTGTGGTGGTCATTGGGGAAGACACTCCTGTGGTGGACAGTTGTGAGGACTTCCCTTTGGTACACAGGAGGATGTCCTTGTGGTGGACAGTGGAAAGAAAGTCTCGGTGGTGGACAGTGAGGAAGGGGTCCCTGTGCCTCACAGAAGGATGTCTTTTATTGTACAGTGGGGAGTACATTCTTGTGGTGGACACTGGGGAGGACATCTGTCACTGGCAGTGGGGTGACTTTAATGTAGTGAACAGGAGGACATCCCTGTGGTGACTGTAAGGAGGACGTCCCTATGGTGGACAGTGGGGAGCATATCTCTGTGGTGGAGAGTGGAGAGGATATCCCTGTGGTGGACAGTGAGTAGGACGTCCCTGTGATGGACAGTGGAGGAGAATTCCTGTGGTGTACCATGGGGAGGATATTCCTGTGTTGGACAGTGTGTAGTAAATCTCTGTGGTGGACAATGAGGAGGACGTCTCTGTGGTGGAAAGTGGGGAGGAAATCCCTAGGGATTACTATGGAGAGGACATCCCTGTAGTGGACAGTGAGGAGGACGTCCCTGTGAAAGATAGTGAAGAGGATTTCCCTGTGATGGACAGTGGGAAGGATGTGACTGTAGTGGATAGTGTGGAGGACTTCCCTCTGGTGGACAGTTGGGAAAACAACCCTGTAGTGGACAGTATGGATAATTTAGCTGTGGTGGACAGTGAGGAGGATTTCACTGTGTTGGACAGTGGAGAGGATGTCCCTGTGGTGGACAGTAAGGAAGGGGTCCCTGTGGTACACAGGATGACATCTTTTTTGGACAGTTGGGAGGATGTCCCTGTGGTGGGCAGTGGGGTGGACATCCTGTCATGGACAGTGGGGTGACATTAATGTGGTGAACAGGAGGACATCCCTGTGGTGAACAGTGTGGAGGATGACTGTGTGGTGGACAGTGGGGAGAACATCTCTGTGGTGGACTGTAAGAGGATGTTTTTTGGTGGTCAGTTGGGATGAAATCTCTGTGGTGGACAGTGAGACAGATTTTTCTGTTGTGGACAGTGGGGAGGACATCCCCGTGGTGGACAGAGAGGATGTCCTTGTGATGGTCTGTGGGGAGGACACCCTGTGGTGGACAGTGGTGAGGAGTTTCCTATGGTACACAGGAGGAGGTCCCTGTGGTGGACAGTGGGAGGGATGTCCCTGTGGTGCACAGGAGGATGTCCTTGTTGTGGACAGTGTGGAAAATGTCCCTGATGTGGACAATGAAAAGGAAATTTCTGTGGTGGACAGTGTGGAAGGTGTCCCTTTGGTGGTTAGTAAGGAGGACGCCCCTGTGATGAACAGTAGGGAGGATGTCCCTGTGGTACATCCTAGTTCTGAAAAGTGGGGAGGATATCTCTGTGTTGGACAGTTGGGAGGACATCCCTGTGGTGGACAGTGAAAAGGACACTCCTGTGATGAGAGTGAGGAGAACATCACTGTGGAGGTCTTTGAGGAGGAAGTCCCTGTGTTGAACAGTGGGAAGAATTTTTCTGTGTTGGACAGTTGGGAGGACTTCCCTTTGGTGGAGAGTGGGGGGGGGCACATTTCTGTCATGGACAGTAGGGAAGACATCCCTGTGGTGGACAGTGAGGACATCATCCCTGTTGTTGATATTGGGGAGGACATCCCTGTGGTTGACAGTGGGTAGGACATGTAAGTGGTGGACAGTAACAAGGACTTCCCTGTGGTAAACACTGGGGAGGATGTCCCTGTGGTGGACAGTGGAATGGAGGTCCCTGTGGTGGACAGTGAGGAGGATGTCCCTATGGTGGAAAATGATGAGAATTTCCCTGTGGTGGACATTGGTGAGAATTTCACTGTGATGGATAGTAAGGAGGACATCCTTGTGGTGGAAAGTGGGGAGGACATTCCTGTGAGGCACAGGAGAACTTCGCTGTGGTGGACTGTGGGGAGGACATCTCTGTGGTAGATAGTGGGGAGGACGTCCCTGTGCAAGACAGTGGAAAGGATGTCCCTGTGGTGGACATTGGAAAAGACATCCCTGAGGTGGACAGTGGAAGGACGTCCCTGTGGTGGACAATTGTGGAAACAACCCTGTCTTGGACAGTGGGTAGGACGTCCCTGTGGTGGACAGTGGGGAGGACGTACACGTGGTGCACAGTAGGTCATTTCTTTGGTGGACAGTAAGAGGATGTTCTTTGGTGGGCAGTGTGGAGGACATCTCTGTGGTGGACAGTGAGGAGAATTTCCCTGTTGTGAACAGTGGGCAGGACGTCCCTGGGTTGGACAGATAGGACATCCCTGTGGTGGACAGTGGTGAGGAGGTCCCTGTGGTTAACAAGAGGAGGTCTCTGTGGTGGACAGTGGCGGCGATGTCCCTGTGGTGCACAAAAAGATATCCTTGTTGTGGACAGTGTGGAAAATGTCTCTGATGTAGACAATGAAGAGGAAATCTCTGTGGATGACAGGGTGGAGGGTGTCTGTTTGGAGGTTAGTAAGGAGTACATCCCTGTGGTGGACAGTAGGGAGGACGTCCCTGTGGTACAGAGGAGAACATCACTGTGGTGGAAAGTGGGGAGTATATCTCTGTGTTGGACAGTTGGGAGGACATCCCTTTGGTGGACAGTGAAGAGGACAAACCTGTGGTGACAGTGAGGATAACTTCTCTGTGGTTTACAATAAGGAGGAAGCTGCTTTGGTGGACAGTGGGAAGGATTTTTCTGTGGTGGACAGTGGGGAGGACTTCCCTGTGGTGGAGAGTAAGGGGCTCATTTCTGTCATGGATAGTAAGGAGAAGATCTCTGTAGTGGACAGTGGAAAGGACATCCCTGTGGTGGACAGCGAGGAGGACGTCCATATGATGGAAAATTATGAGGATTTCCCTGTGGTGGACAGCAGGAAGGGTTTCAATGTGGTGAATAGTAAGGAGGACATCCTTGTGGTGAACAGTGGGGAGAACGTTCCTGTGAGGCACAGGAGAACTTCGCTGTGGTGGACTGTGGGGAGGACATCACTGTGGTGTATAGTGGGGAGGACGTCCCTGTGGAAGACAGTGGAAATGACATCTCTGTGGTCAACATTGGAAGGATGTCTCTGTGGTGGACAGTGAGGAGGATGTCCCTATGGTGGAAAATGATTAGGATTTCCCTGTGGTGGACAGCGGCGAGGATTTCACTGTGGTGAATAGTAAGGAGGAGATCCTTGTGGTGGACAGTGGGGAGAACATTCCTTTGAGGCACAGGAGAATGTCGCTGTGGTGGACAGTGGGGCAGACATCTCTGTGGTGGATAGTGTGGAGGACATCCCTGTGGAAGGCAGTGGAAAGAACGTCTTTGTGGTCGACATTGGAAAGACGTCCCTATGGTGGACAGTGGGAGGACGTCCCTGTGGTGGACAGTTGGGGAACAACTCTGTCATGGACACTGGGTAGGACGTCCCTGTGGTGGACAGCAGGGAGCAATTCACTGTGGTGGAAATGGGGAAGATGTCCCTGTAGTTGACAGTGGAAAGGAGGTCTCTGTGGTGGAGAGTGGGAAGGACGTCCCTGTGTATACAGTGGGGTAGGGGTCCCTGTGTTGCACAGGAGGAGGTCCTTGTTTGGGACAGTGGGGAGGATGTCCATGGGGTGGAATGTGGGGAGAACATCTCTGTTGTGGACAGTGGGGTGACTTTTCTGTGTGTACAGGAGGATGTCCCTGTTGTGTACACTAACAAGGACATCTTGTGGTGGACCATGAGAAGGACATCTCTGTGGTAGACAGTGCGAAGGATGCCCCTATGGTTGACAGTGGGGAGGACGTCCTTGTGGTGGATAGTGGGGAGGATTTCCCTGTGGTGGACAGTGAGGAGGACATCCCTGATGTGGAGAGTGGGGAGGACATAACTGTGGTGGACAGTGGGGAGGACGTCTCTGTGGTGGTCAGTGGGGGGATGTCCCTGTTATGAACAGTGAGGAGGACATCCCTGTGGTGGACAGTGAGGAGGACATCCTGTGGTGGACAGTGGGGAAGATTTCCCTGTAGTGGACAGTGGAATGGATGTCCCTGTGGTTGACAGTTGGTAAAACGTCCCTTTGATGGACTGTTGGAGGACATCTCTGTGGTCGACAGTGGGGAGAACGTTCCTGTGGTGCACAGTAAGGAGGACATCACTGTGGTGGACAGTGGCGAGGATATCCCTGTGGTGGACAGTTGGGGAAACAACCCTGTCATTGACATTTGAGAAGATTTCACTGTGGTAGACAGTGGGCACCACGTCCCTCTGGTGGACAGTGGGAAGGATATCCTTGTGGTGCACAGGAGGTCATCCCTATGGTGGACAGTGTTGAGTACATGCCTGTTATGGACAGTGGGGAGAACATCTCTTTCGTGGACAGTTTGGAGGATATCCTTTTGGTGCACAGGAGGATGCTCCTTTGGTGGACAGTGGGGAGGACGTCTCTGTGGTACACAAGGGGACACTACTCTGGTGGACATAACTCTGTGGTAGATAGTGGAAAGGTGTCCCTGTGGTGGACAGGTGGGAGGACACCCCTGTAGTGGACAGTGTGGAGGATTTCACTGTGGTGGAAAGTGGTTAGGAGGTCCTTGTGGTGGGCAGTGGGAAGGACATTCCTGTGGTGCATAGGAGGATGTCCCAGTGGTGGAGAGGAAGAAAACATCCCTGTGGGGGACAGTGGGGAGGACATCTCTCTGGTTGACAGTGTGGAGGGTGTCCCTGTTGTGGTTAATGGTGAGGATGCCTTTATGGTGGAGATTTGGGAGGACATCCCTTTGGTACACAGGAGGACATTCCTATGGTGGACATTGGGGAGGATATACCTGTAATAGACAGTGGGTAGGATTTCCATGGGGTGGACAGTGTGAAGGATTTCACTGTGGTGGACAGTGGGGAAGATGTTCCTGTTTGGACACTGGGAAGGACATTTGTTTGGTGCACGGGAGGACAACCCTGTGGTGGACATAGGGGATAACATTTCTGTGGTGGACAGAAGAGAGAATATCTCTTTGGTAAATAGTTGAGATGTTGTCCCTGTGTTGCACAGGAGGACGTTTCTGTTGTGGAGAGTAGAAAGGATGTCCTTGTGGTGTACAGTGAAAAAAGTCTCTGTGGTGGACAATGGGAAGGACGTACTTTTGGTGGACAGTGCAGAGAACATCCCTTTGGTAGACTATGGGGAGGACATCCCTGTGATGGACAGTGGGGAGGACATCCCTGTGGTGCACAGAAGGACGTCCCTGTGGTGGACAGTGAAGAGGACGTCCTTGTGGTAGACAGTAGAAAGGACATCTCTATGATGGACAGTGAAAGGATGTGCCTTTGGTGGACAGTGGGGATGATGTTCCTGTTGTGGAAAATGGGGAGGACATCCCTATGGTGCACAAAAGGACATCGGTCTGGTGGACTGTGGTGTGGACTTTCCTGTGGTGTACAGTGAGGAGGACATTTCTGTGGTGGACATTGGGAAGGATTTCACTGTGGTAGACAGTGAGGAAGATGTTTCTGTTGTGAACTGTGGTGAGGAGATCCCTGTTGTTCTCGGGAGGACATCCTTGTGGTGGACATAGATGAGGACATTCCTGTGATGGACAGTGGGGAGAACATCTGTGTTGTGGAAAGTTGGGAGGACATCCTTGTTTTGCACAGAAGGATGTTCGTGCGGTCGACATTAGGGAGGATGTCCCTGTGGTGGAGAGTGGGGAGGAAATCTCCGTGATGGACAGTGTAAAGGATGTCCCTGTGCTGATTAGTGTGCAGGACGCCCCTGTGGTGGACAGTGGTGAGGAAGTCCCTGTGGTACATAGGAGGATGCCCTGTTGTGTACAGTGGGGAGGAAGTTCCTGTGGTGGAAAAAACATCTCTGTTTTGGACAGTGGGAATGACGTACCTGTTCTGTACAGTGGGGAGGATGTCCCTGGGTGGATCGTGGTGAGAACATTGCTGTGGTGGACAGTGGGGAGGACGTCTCTGTGGTGGACAGTGGGGAGGACATCCTGCATTGGACAGTAGGGAGGACATCCTGTGGTGCACAGGAGGAAGTCCCTGTGGTGGACAGTAAAGAGGATGTAACTGTGGCTGACAGTGGGGATGAGGTCCCTGTGGTGGACAGTGGGGAGGACGTCCTGTGTTGCACAAGAGGAATTCTCTATAGTAGACAGTGTGAGAATGTCCCTGTGGTGAACAATCGGGAGGTCATCACTCTGGTGGACACTGTGGAGGATATCTCTGTGGTTGTCAACGGGAGGATGACCCTATGGTTGACACTGAGGAGGACCTCTCTGTGGTACAGAAGTTGATGTCTTTGTTGTGGACTGTGGGGAGGAATTCCCTGTGGTGAAAACTGGGGAGAACTGTACTGTGGTGAACTGTGGGGAGGACGTCTCTGCAGTGTTCAGTGTAAAGGATGCCCCTGTTGTGTACAGAAGGGATGACATCCCTGTGTTGCACAGGAGGATGGCCCTGCGGTAAACAGTAAAGAGGACGTCCCTGTGGTGGACAGTTGGGAGAATATCCCTGTGTTGGACAGTGCGGAGGATGTTCCTGTGGTGCACTGGAGGAATTCACTGTGGTAAGCATTGTGGAGGATGTCCCTGTGGTGAACAGTGGAAAGAAGACCTCTGTGGTGGACATTGTGGAGGATGTCTCTGTGGTGGTCAATTGGGAGGACACATCTTTGGTGGAAAGTGTGGATGACGTCAATATGGCACACAAGAGAATGTCTTTGTTGTGGACAGTGGGGAGGACTTCCCTGTGGTGGAAACTTGGGAGGAGGGTTCTGTGGTGGACAGTAGGAAGGAATTTTCTATGGTGAACAGAGAGGAGAATGTTCTTCTGACGGACAGTGAGGAGAATGTCCCACTGGTGGATAGTGGGGAGACTTTTCTGTGGTGAACAGTGAGGAGGATGTTCCTGTGGTAGAGAAGAAAGGACATCCCTGTGGTTGTCAGTGGGAAGGATGCTCCTGTTGTGGACTGAGGGGATGACGTCCCTGTGTTGCACAGGAGGACATCCCTGTGGTAAACAGTAAAGAGGACATCCCTGTGGTGGACAGTGCGGAGGATGTCCCCATAGTACACTGGAGGAATTCATTGTGGTAAACAGTGTGGTGGATGTCCCTGTGGTGAACAGTGGAAAGGACACCTCTGTGGTGGACATTGTGGAAGATGTCCCTGTGGTGGTCAATTGGGAGGATGCTTCTTTGGTGGACAGTGTGGAGGACCTCTCTGTGGTACACAAGATAATGTTTTTGTCGTAGACAGTAAGGAGGAATTCCCTGTGGTAGAGAGTGGAAAGAACATCCCTGTGATGGACAGTGAGAAGGACGTCCCTGTGATGGACAGGGGTGAAGAAGTCCCTGTGGTCAACAATTGGGAAAGCGTTTCTGAGTTGGACATTGGAAAGGAATTCCCTATGGTGGACAGTAAAACGACATCCCTGTTGTGGACAATGGGGAGGACGTCCCTGTGGTGGACAGTGGTGAGGACTTCTCTGTTGTGGACAATGAAAATGACAACCCTGTGGTTGACAGTGGGGAGTACTTCCCTGTGGTGGATAGTGGGGAGTATTTCATTGTGGTGGACAGTGGGGAGGACATCTTTGTAGTGGACAGTAAGGAGGACATCCTTGTGCTTGACAGTTAGGCAGACATATGTATCATGGACAGTTGAGAGTACGTCTTTGCAGTGGACAGTGGAGAGGAATTCACTGTAGTGGACAATGGGGAGGATGTCCTTGTGGTGGACAGTGGGGAGGACATTCCTGTGGTGCACAGGAGGACGTCTTTGGTGGACAATGGGGAAGACGTCTTGGTTGTGTACAGTGTGGAGGACATCCCTGTGGTAGACAGTGGGGAGGATTTCACTCAGGTGGACAGTGGAGAGGATTTCACTCTGGTGGACAGTGTGGAGAACATCTTTATAGATAGTGGGGAGAATGTTCCTGTGGTGTACAGTCGGATGTCCTTGTGCTGGAAAGGATGTCCCTGTGTTGAACAGTGTGAAGGACATCTCCATGGTGATCTGTGTGGAGGATGTCCCTGTGGTGCACAGGACGATGTCCCTGTGATGCAAAGTGTGGAGGAAGTTTCTGTTGTGTACAGTGGGGAGGAAATTCCTGTGGTGGACAGTAGAAAAGACGCCTCTGTGGTGGACTGTGGTAAAGAAGTCCCTGTGGTACAGAAAAGGAAATATCTGTGGTGGACAGTGAGGAGAATGTCCCTGTAGAGGACAGTGGGGAGGATGTTCCTGTGGTGGACAGTGAGGAGGAAATCTCTATGGTGGAAAGTGGAGAGGACATCTCTGTCTTGGACAGTGTGGAGGATGTCCTAGTGGTTGTCAGTGGGAAGCATGCCCCTGTGGTGGACAAAGGGGAGGACCTCCCTGTGGTAGACAGTGGAGAGGACGTCTTTGTGGTGGACAGAGGGTAGGACGTCCCTGTGGTGAACAGTAGGGAGGAGGTCACTGTGGTGCAAAGGAGGATGTCCCTGTGGTGGACAGTTAAGAGGATGTCCCTGTATTGGATAATGGAAAGGACTTCCCTGTGGTGGACAGTGGGGAGGACATCCCTGTGGTGCACTGGAGGAATTCTCTGTGGTAGACAATGTGGAGGATGTCCCTGTCTGGTTAATGTAGATGATGGCCCTTTGGTGGACATTGAAGAGGAGGTCTCTCTGGTTCACAAGAGGATGTCTTTGTTGTGGACAGTGGGCAGGACGCCAATGTGGTTTAAAGTTCAGAGTACTGTTCTGTGGTGGACTGTGGTGAGGATGTTTCTATGGTGGACAGTGGAGATGACATATCTGTTGTGGAGTGTTGGGAGGACGTCCCTATGGTGGACAGTTGGAAAGAGGTCCCTGTGGTGGAGAGTGGGGAGGACTTGTCTGTGGTGCACAGGAGGACGTCACTGTGGTGGACAGTGGGGAGGATGTACCTGTGGTGGACAGTGTTGAGGATGTCCCTGTGGTGGACAGTGGGGAGGACAACACTGTGGTGGACAGTGGGGAAGATGTCCATGTGGAGGACAGTGAAAAGGATGTCTCTGTGGTGGACATTGGAAAAGACATACCTGTAATGGACTATGGGAAGACGTCACTTTGGTGGACAGTTGGGGAAACATCCCTGTTGAGGAAAGTGGATAGGAAGTCCCTGTAGTGGACATTTTGGGAGGATTTTACTGTGGAGGAAAGTGGGGAGAACATTCCTGTGGTTGACAATGGAAAAGAGGTTTCTGTGGAAGAGAGTGAGAAGGACACTCCTGGGTGGACAGTGGGGAAGGGGACACTGTGGTGAACAGGAGGACATCCTTGTTTTTGACAATGGGGAGGATGTTTGTGTGGTGGAGTGTGCGGAGAACATCTCTTTTATGGACAGTGGGGTGACTTTTCTGTGGTGCACAGGAAGACATCCCTGTTGTGAAATGTGTGGAGGATGTCCCTGTGGAGGACAGTGAGGAGCTCGTACCTGTGGTGGACATTGTGGAAGACTTTTCTGTACTGGATATTGGGGAGGACATCACTGTGATTGACTGTGGGTAAAACATGACAGTGGTGAACAGTAAGAAGGACATCTTGGTTGTAAACAGTGTGGAGAATGTCCCTGTGGTGGACAGTGGAATGGACATCCCTTTGGTTTACAGTGGGGAGGACATACCTGTGGTGGACAGTGAGGAGAACATATCTGTGGTAGACAGTGGAAAGGATATCACTGTAGTGGACAGTGGAAAAGATGTCCCTGTGGTTGACATTTGGGAGGAAGTCCCTGTGGTGAACTGTTGGGAGGACATCCCTGTGGTAGACAGTGGTGAGGATGTCCCTGTGGTGGACAGGGGTGCAGATTTCACTGTACTGGACAATGAGGAGGAAGTCTTTGTGGTGGACAGTGGGGAGGATGTTCCTGTGATGCACAGGAGGATGTCCCTGTGGTGGACAGTGTAGAGGTCATCTCTGTGGTGGACAGTGGGGAGGATGTCCCTGTGGTGCACATGAGGATGTCCTTGTTGTGGACAGTGTGGAAAACCTCTCTGAGGTGGACAATGGGGAGAATATCTCTGTGGTGGACAGTGTGGAGGACGTCACTGTGGTGGACAGTGTGGAAGACTTTTCTGTGGTGGACACTGTGCAGGACATCTCTGCATTTGACAGTGTGTAGGACATGACTGTTGTGGACAGTGAGAAGGACATCCCTGTGGTAAACAGAGTGGGGGAGTCCCTGGGGTGGACAGTGTAAAGGACATCCCTGTTGTTTAAGTGGGAAGGACCTCACTGTAATGAACATTGAGGAGGACGTCCTTATGTTGGTCACTGAGTAGGATTTCAGTCTGGTGGACAGTGGGAAGGATGTCCCTGTGGTGGACAGTGGGGAGGACATCACCAAGGTGGACAGGTGGGAGGACATCCCTGTCATGAACATTGGGGAGGAATTCCCTGTGGTGGACTGTGAGGAGGACATCGCTGTGGTGGACAGTGTGGAGGACAACTCTGTAGTGGACAGTGGGGAGGACATCCCTGTGGTAAATAATGGAGAGGCTTTCACTGTGGTGTACAATGGTGAGGACGTCCTTGTGGTGGGAAGCGGGAAGGACATTCCTGTGGTACACAGGACAATGAACCTGTGGTGGAAAGAAAGAGGTTGTCCCTTTGGTGGACAGTGAGGAGGACATCTATGTGGTGGACAGTCGGAATGACATACCTGTGGTGAAAAGTGCAGAGGATGTTCATGTGGTGCACAGGAGGACTTCCTTGTTGTGAACAGTAGTGAGGACATCCCTGTGGTGTACAGTGTGGAAGACGTCCCTTTGATGGTCAGTAAGGAGAACGCACCTGTGGTGGACAGTGGGGAGGGCATCAGTGTGGAAGATGTCCCTGTAGTGTTGAGTAAGGAGGACACACCTGTGGTAGACAGTGTGGAGGATGCTCCTGTGGTACACAGGAGGACACCCCTGTGGTGGACAGTGGGGAGAACATTTCTGTTTTGGACATTGGGGAGGACCTCCCTGTGGTACACAAGAGGACGTCCCTGTGGAGGACAGTGTAGAGGATGTCCATGTGGTAGACACTGAGGAAGACATCTCTGTGTTGGAAAGTGAAGAGGATGTCCCTGTTTTGGTCAATCTGGAGGATACCCCTGTGGTGAACAGTTGGGAGGACATCCCTGTGGAGGACCTTGTGGAGGACATTCCAATAGTGGACAGTGGGGAGGATATACTTGTGGTGGACAGTGGGGAGACATCCCTGTGGTGGAAAGTGGAAAGGACTTACCTGTGGTTGACAGTGGGACAGACATCCTTGTGGTGCACAGGAGGACATCCCTATGGTGGAGTGTGGGGAGGATATACCCGTGATGGACAGTGGAAAGGACATCCCTGTGGTGGAAAGTGGAAAGGACTTCCCTGTGGTTGACAGTGGGACAGACATCCTTGTGGTGCACAGGAGGACATCCCTATGGTGGAGTGTGGGGAGGATATACCCGTGATGGACAGTGGAAAGGACATCTCTGTGGTGGACAGTTGCAAGGAAGTTTTCTGTGGTGCAAAGAAACATGGGCCTTTGGTGGTCAGTGGGGAGTTTGTCCCTGTGGTGGACTGTGAAGAGGACATATTTGTGGTGGACAGTGATGAGGATTTACCTGTTGTGGACAATGGGGAGGACGTCCCTGTGGTAGAAAGTAGGGAGGAAATCTCTGTGGTAGACATTGGGGAGGATGTTCCTGTGGTGCACAGGAGAACTTTCTTGTTGTTGACAGTGGGAAGGACATCCCAGTTGTGGACAGTGGGGAGGACGTCTCTGTGGTGGACAGTGCAAAGACATACATGTGGTGGACAGTGGGAAGGACGTTCCTGTGGTGGAAAGTGTGTAGGATGTCCCTGTGGTGGACAGTCGGCAGGATTTGTCAGTGGTGGACAGTGGGAAGAACGTCCCTGTGGTGCATAGGAGGAAGTCCCTGTATTTCTCAGTGGGGAGGACATCTCTGTAATACAGAGGAGGACGTCTTTTTGGTGGACTGTGGGAGGACGTCACTGTGGTGGACAGTTTGTAGGATGTTCCTGTGGTGGACCGTATGGAGGACGTACCTGTAGAAGATAGTCTAAAGGACATCCCTGTGGTAGACAGTGGAGAAAACATCGGTTTGGGACAGTGGAGAGGATGTTGTTGTGGTTCACAGGAGGACATCCCTGTAGTAAACAGTCGGGAGGACATTTCTGTGGTGGACAATGAGAAGCATGTCTCTGGTGGACAGTGGGGGAACATTCCTGTGGTGGACAGTAGGGAGGATGTCCCTGTGGTGAACAATAAGGAAGATGTCCCTGTTGTGGAAAGTGGAAATTTTATTGCTTTTGTGGACACTGGGCAGGTCATCTCTGTGGTGAACATTGGGGAGGAAGTCCTTGTGGTGCACAGGAGAATGTCACTGAGTTACACAGTGGGTAGGATGTCCCTATGTTGAAGCGTGGGGAGGAGATCCCTTTGGTGGAGAGTGAGGAGGATGTCCCTGTGGTGGACACTGGGGAGGATATCCCAGTGGTTGTCAGTGAAGAGGATGTCCCTTTGGTGGACAGTGAGATGGATTTCCCTGTGCTGGACAGTGGGACGGTTGTCCCTGTAATGGACAGTTGGAAGAACATTTTTTGTGGACAATGGGGAGGATATCACTGTGGTAGACATTGGTAAGCACATCCCTGTGGTACACAGGAGGACATCCCTGTTGAGGAGAGTGCAGAGAACATAACTGTGTTGGACAGTGGGGAGGACGTCTCTGTGGTGGACAGTGGGAAGGACATACCTGTGGTGGACAGTGGGGAGGATGTCACTGTGGTACACAGGAGGATGTCCCTGTGGTAGAGAGTGGGGAGGATGTCTCTGTGGTATACAGGAGGATGTCTTTGTGGTAGACAGTGGGGAGGAAGTCCCTGTGGTGGACAGTGGAGAGGATGTTTCTGTGGTGGACAGTTTGGAGGATGTCCATGTGGTGGACAGTGGAGAAGACATTGTTGGGGGAGAATGAGGAAGACGTTGATGTGTTGCACAGGAGGATATCACTGTGGTGGACATTGGGATAGATGTCATTGTGGTGGTTAATGGAAAGGATGTCCCTGTGGTAGACAGTTGTGAGGATGTTTTTTGGTGGACAGTGGAAAGGCTGTCCTTGTGGTGGACAGTGGGGAGGACATCACTGTGGTGGACAGTGAGGAGGCTATCCCTGTGGTGGACAGTGGGGAGGACGTTTTTGTGGTGAACAGGAGAAGGTCCATGTGGAGGACCATGGGGAATATGTTTCTGTGGTGGACTGTATGGAGGACAACTCTGTAGTGGAAAGTGGGGAGGATGTCCCTGTGGTGAATAGGAGGATGTCCCTGTGGTTCACAGTGGAAAGGATGTCCCGGTGATGGACAGTGGAAAGGATGTCCCTGTGCTGGACAGTGGTGAGGATGTCCCTGTGGGGGACAGTTTGGAGGATACCACTGTGGTATACAGTGTGGAGAATGTTCTTGTGGAGGACAGTGGGGAGGACATTTCTGTGTTGCACAGGAGGATGCCCTGTGGTGGACACTAATAAAGACATCCTTGTGTTGGACCTTGCAAAGGACATGTCTGTGGTAGACAGTGAAAAGGATGTCCCTTTGGTTGACAGTGAGGAGGATGACCCCGTGGTTTATAGTGGGGAGGATTTCTGTATGGTGGACAGTGAGGAGGACATCGCTGTGGTGGAGAGTGGGGAGGACATGCCTGTGGTGTACAATGGGGAGGACTTCTCTGTGGTGGACAGTGGTGAGACATCCCTGTTGTGAACAGTGAGGAGGACATCACTGTGGTGAACTGTGAGGAGGACATCTCTGTGGTGGACAGTGCCGAGGACATCTCTGTAGTGGATAGTGGAAAGGATATTTCTGTGGTAAATATTGGGGAGAATTTCACTGTGGTGGACAGTGGTGAGGACGTCCTTTTCGTATGCAGTGGGAAGGACATTCCTGTGGTACACAGGAGGGCGTCCCTGTGGTGGACAGTAAAGAGAACATTCCTGTGGTGGACAGTGAGGAGGAAGTCCCTGTGCTGGAGAGTGGGGAGGATGTCCCTATGGTAGACAGTGGAAATGATGTCTCTGTGGTAGACAGTGGGGAGGATTTCCCTGTGTTGGAAAGTAGGGAGGATGTCTGTTTGTTGCACAGGAGGAAGTCCCTGTGTTGGAGAATGGGGTCCGTATGGTGGAGAGTGGAGAGGATTTCACTCTGGTGGACAGTGTGGAGGATATTTTGTAGACAGTTGGGAGGATATCCCTGTGTTGCACCACAGGACATCTGTGTGGTGGACTGTAAAGAGGACATACCTGTGGTGGACAGTGAGGAGGACATCCCTGTGGTGCACTGGAGGAATTCTCTGTTGTAGACAGAGTGGAGGATGGGACTCTGGTGAACAGTGGGGCATACACCACTGTGGAAGAAAGTGAGGAGAACGCCCCTATTGAGGACAGTGGGGAGAACATCCCTTTGGTGGACAGTGGGGAGGATTTCACTCTGGTGGACAATGTGGAGGACATCTTCATAGGTAGTAGTGAGAATGTCCCTGTGGTGTACAGGAGGATGTCCCTGTGCTGGACAGTGGAAAGAATATCCCTGTGTTTGACAGTGTGAAGGACATCTCTGTGGTGGACTGTGTGGGGAACATCCCTGTGGTGCACAGGAGGATGTCCCTGTGATGCACAGTGTAGAAGAAGTTCCTGTTGTGTACAGTGGGGATGACGTCCCTGTGGTGAACAGTAGAAAAGATGCCCCTGTGGTGGACTGTGGTAAAGAAGTCCCTGTGGTACACAGGAGGATGTATCTGAGGTGGACAGTGAGGAGAACATCCCTGTGGTGGACAGTGGGGAGGATGTTCCTGTGGTGGACAGTGAGGAGAAATTTTCTATGGTGGAAAGTGGGGAGGACATTTCTGTCTTGGACAGTGTGGAAGATGTCCTTGTGGTGGTCAGTGGGAAGGATGCCCCTGTTGTGGCAAGGTGGAGGATCTCCCAGTGGTAGACAGTGGAGAGGACGTCTTTGTGGTGGACAGTGGGGAGGACATCCTTGCGGTGGACAGTGGGGAGGAGGTTTCTGTGGTGCAAAGGAGGATGGCCCTGTGGTGGACAGTTAACGGGATGTCCCTGTGTTGGACAATGGAAAGGACTTCCCTGTGGTGGACAGTGGGGAGGATGTGCCTGTGGTGTACTGGAGGAATTCCCTGTGGTAGACAATGTTGAGGATGTCCCTGTGTGGCAAATGGAGAGGACGCCCCTATGATGGACAGTGAGGAGGAGGTCTCTGTGGTACACAAGAGGAGTCTTTGTTGTGGACAGTGGGCAGGAAGCCACTGTGGTTTAAAGTTGGGAGGCATGTTCTGTGGTGGACAGTGGGGAGGATGTTTCTAAGGTGGACAGTGGAGATGACCTCACTTTTGTGTACTGTTGGGAGGATGTTCCTGTTGTAGACAGTCGGGAGGACTTCCCTGTGGTGGACAGTGGAAAGGAGATCTTTGTGGTGGACAGTGAGGAAGACGTCCCTGAGGTGGACAGTGGGGCGTACTTCCCTGTGGTGGAAAGGAGGAAGGACGTCCCTGTGGTGGACAGTGGGTAGGACGTCCGTGTCATGGACATTTGGAAAGAGGTCCCTGTGGCGGAGAGTGGGGAGGACTTGTCTGTGGTACACAGGAGTGTGGGAAAATATGGCTGGGGAACCCAGGGTTCCTCCCGCCATGCTGTGGGTGGGAATGATCTGGGTTCCTCCAGCTGGAAGTTAAGCCCGGCTGCTCATTAACTAAAAGCCTCTCCACGGTTCCTCACTGCTCCTCACGGTGCGGCCCCAACACATGAGGAAGTCTTTGGGTTTCCAAAACCTGTTTATTGGCATGGCGGATGGTGGATAGATCTGGATTCATACCCCACAAAAACCACCTTCTGGTCTTCAGGTACCTCATTAGTATGTAAATCTCTCAAGGGCCTGGGGGCTGTTTATCACTCCCACCTGTGTATGTGACTGAATAACAAAGGTGGAACCGGAGATTAGGCCTCATGTCAGCAGCCTGGGTTCTGGGGACATGGCCGAACCCACAGCCCAAGAACCAGGATACCCTTCCATGGCCCAAAACAGGAGGGCATCCCTGTGGTGAACAGGGGTAAGGACGTCCCTGTGGTGGACAGTGGGGAAGACAATTCTGTTGTGGACAGTGGGGAGGACGTACCTGTGGTGGACAGTATAAAAGGTCATCTATGTGGTGGACATTGGAAAAGACGTCCCTGTGGTGGACAGTGGGAGGACGTCCCTCTGGTGGACAGTTGGAGAAACAACCCTGTCGTGGACAGTGGATAGGGCGTCCCTGTGGTGGACCATGGGGAGGAGTCAATGATGTGGAAAGTGGTGAGGACATCCCTGTGGTTGACAGTGGAAAGGAGGTCTCTGTGGTAAAGAGTGGGAAGGACATCCCTGTGGTGGACAGTGGGGAGGATGTCCCTGTGGTGGAGTGTGGAGAGAACATTTCTTTCCTGGACAGTGGGGTGACCTATCTGTGGTGCACAGGAGGATGTCTCTGTGGTGAAATGTGTGGAGGATGTCCCTGTGGTGGACAGTGAGGAGGTCGTCCCTGCGGTGGACAGTGCAGAAGACTTTTCTGTAGAGGATATAGGGGAGGACATCCATGTGGTTCACTGTGGGAAAACATGTCAGTGTTGGACAGTAAGAAGGACGTCTCGGTGGTAAACAATGTGAAGAATTTCCCTGTGGTGGACAGTGAAACGGACATCCCTGTGATTTACAATGGGGAGGACATATCTGTGGTGGACAGTGAGGAGAACATATCTGTGGTAGACAGTGGAAAGAATATCATTGTAGTGGACAGTGGAAAAGATGTTCCTGTGGTGGACAGAGAACAGGACATCCTTGTCGTGACAGTGAGGAGGACGTCCCTGTGGTAGACAGTGGGGAGGATTTTTCTTTGGTGGACATGGGAGGATATCTCTGTGATAGAACATGGGGAACACATATCTGTAGTGGAATGTGGGGAGGACATCACTGTGGTGGACAGTGAGTATGACTTCCCTGTTGTGAACAGTTGAAAAGAATTTTCTGTAGTGGACTGTGGGGAGGACATCCCTGTGGATGACAGTGGGTAGGGCATGTCTGTGATGGACAGTGAGAAGGATGTCCTGTGGTAAACAGTGGGGAGAATGTCCCTCTGCTGGACAGTGAAAAGGACAACACTTTGGTTTATAGTGGGGAGGACATCCCTGTGGTGGACAGTGAGGAGGACGTCCCTATGGTGGACAATGGTGAGGATTTCTTTGTGGTGGTCAATGGAAAGCATTTCCCTGTGGTTGACGGTTGGGAGGACGTTCCTGTGGTGGACAGTTGGGAGGATATTCCTGTTCTCAACAGTGAGGAGAAAGTCCCTGTGGTGGACAGTGGGTAGGATGTCCCTGTGGTGGAGAGTGGGGAGGATTTCACTGTGGTGGACAATGAAAAGGAGGTCCATGTGGTGCACAGGAGGACATCCTTGTTTTGGACAGTGGGGAGGACGTCCCTGTGGTGGAGTGTGGGGAGGACATCTCTGTTGTGGACAGTGGGGTGACTTTTCTGTGGTGCACAGGAGGACATCCCTGTGGTGAACCGTGTGGAGGATGTCCCCGTGGTGGACAGTGAGGAGGTTGTCCCCATGGTGGACAGTGAGAAAGACTTCCTGTAGTGGACATTGAGGAAGACATACCTGTGGTTGACTGTGGGGAGGAAATGTCAGTGGTGGACATTGAGAAGGACGTCCCTGTGGTAAACAGTGCGGAGGATGTCCCTGTGGTGGAAAGTGGAAAGGACATCCTTGTGGTTTACAGTGGGGAGGACATACCTGAGGTGGATAGTCAGGAGAATATATCTGTGGTGTACAGTGTAAAGTATATCACTGTAGTGGACAGTGAAAAGGATGTCCCTGTGGTTGACAGTTGGGAGGACGTCCCTGTGGTGGACAGTGACAAGGACGTCCCTGTTGTGGTCAGTCGGGAGGATGTCACTGTGGTGGATAGTGGGGAGACCTCCCTGTGGTGGACAGTCGGGGAAACAACCCTGTTGTGGACAGTGGGTAGGACATTCCTGTGGTGGACAGTGGGGATGATTTCACTGTGGTGGACAGAGGGGGAGGACATCCCTGTGGTGGACAGTGAAAAGGACGTCCTGTGGTGGACAGTGGGGAGGATTTCACTGTAGTGGTCCGTGGAATGGATGTCCCTGTGGTTGACAGTTTGTAAAACGTCCCTGTGGCCAACAGTGAGGAGGATATCCCTGTGGTGGACAATGAGGAGGACGTCTCTATGGTACACAGGAGGATCTCTTTGTGGTGGACAGTGTGGAGGATGTCCCTGTGGTCGATAGTGGGGAGGAGGTTTCTGTGGTGGACAGTGGGGAGGACGTACATGTTGTGGACAGTGAAGAGGATGTTTCTGTTGTGTAGAGTGGGTAAGACATCTGTGGGGGATAGTGGGGAGGAAGATGCTGTGTTGCACTGGAGGATGTCCATGTGGTGAACAGTGGGGAGGAGGTCACTGTGGTGGATAGTGGGGAAGAATCTCCTCAGGTGGACAGTGGGAAGGATGTCCCTGTGGTGGACACTGGGGAGCACATTTCTGTGGTGAATAGTAGGGAGGATTTCACTGTAGTGGACAGTGGTGAGGACGTCCTTGTGGACAGTGTGTAGGACGTACTTGTGGTGCACAGGAGGATGTCTCTGTGGTGGACAGTGGGGATTATGTTTCTGTGGTGAACTGTGTGGAGGAAGTCTCTGTAGTGGAAAGTGGGGAGGTCATTCCTGTGGTTCACAGGAGGTTGTCCCTGTGGTGAACAGTGGGAGTATGTCCCTGTGATGGACAGTGGAAAGGACGTCCCTGTGGTGGACAGTGAAAAAGATGCCCCTGTGTTAGAGAGTGTTAAAATGTCCCTGTGTTACACAGGAGAACTTCCCTGTGGTGGACAGTGGTAAGGACATACCTGTGGTGGGCACTGGGGAGGATGTCCCTGTGGTGGACACTGGGAAGGATTTGCCTCTGGAGGAAAATGGGGAAGATTTCTCTGTGGTGGACATTGGGGAAGACATCGTTGTGGTTGATGGTAGGACATCCCTGTGGTGGACAGTGAAGAGGACACCCCTGTGGTGACAATGAGGAGAACATCCATGTGGTGGACAATGAGGAGGAAGTACTTGTGGTGGACAGTGGGAAAAATTTTCTGTGGTGGACAGTGGGGAGGACATCCCTGTTGTGGATAGTGAAGAGTTCGTCCCTGTGGTGGACAGTGCAGAAAATTTTCTGTGGTGGAAATTCGGGAGGACATCCCTGTTGTTGAGAGTGGGTAGGAAATGTCAGTGATGGACAGTGAGAAGGACAGCCCTGTGGTAAACAGTGGGGAGAATGTCCTTGTGGTGGACAGTGGAAAGGACATCCCTGTGGTTTACAGTGCTGAGGATGTGCCTTTGTTGGAAAGTATGGAGGATGTCCCTGTGGTGGACAGTGGGGAGTACATCTCTGTGGTGGACTGTGTGGAGAATGTCCCTGTGGATGTCTTTGAGGAGGACACCTTGTGGTGGACAGTGGTGAGGAGGTCCCTGTTGTATATAGGAGGATGTCCCTGTTATGGACTGTGAAAGGTATGTTCCTGTGGTGCACAGGACAATATCATTGTTGTGGACAGTGTGGAAAACGTCCCGAGGTGGACAATGGGAAGGATATTTCTGTGTTGGACAGTGTGGAGGACGTCCCTGTGGTACACTGGAGGACATCCATGTGGTGGACAGTGGAAAGTATATATCTGCAGTGGACAACTGGTAGGACATCCCTGTGGTGGACAGTGAATAGGACATGCCTGTGGTGACAGTGAGGAGAACATCACTGTGGTGGACAATGAGGAGGAAGTTCCTGTGGTGGACAGTAGGAAGGATTTTTCTTTGGTGTACAGTGGGGAGGACTTCCCTGTGGTAGAGAGTGGGGGGCTCATTTCTGTCATGGACAGTAGGGAGGACATCCCTGTTGTGGACAGTGGGGAATAATTTTTTGTGGTGGATTGTGGGGAGGACATACCTGTGGTGGATATTGAGAAGGACGTCCCTGTGTTGGACACTGGTGAGGATTTCTCTCTGGTGGGCAGTGGGAAGGATGTCCCTGTGGTGGACAATGGGGAGGACATCCCTGTGGGGGAGAGTTGGAGGACATCTATGTAGTGGACAGTGGGGAAGATTTCACTGTGGTGGACAGTGGTGAGGAGGTCCTTGTGGCAGGCAGTGGGAAGGACATTCTTGTGGTGCACAGGAGGATGTCCCTGTGGTGGACAGGAAGAGGACATCTCTTTGGTGGACAGTGAGGAGGACATCTCTGGGGTGGACACTCAGAAGGACATCTCTGTGGTTGAAAGTGTGGAAGACATCCATGTGGTTCACAGGAGGACTTCCTTGTTGTGAACAGTGTTGAGGTTGTCCCTGTGGTGTACAGTGGGAAGGACAACTCTGTGGTGGACAGTGTGGAAGACATCCCTGTGGTGGTCAAAAGGAGGAAGCACCTGTGGAGGACATTGAGAAGGACGCCCATTTGGTGGACAGTGGGGAAGACATTTCTGTGGTGGAATGTGGAGAAGACATCCCTGTGGTGGACAGTGGTAGGACATCTCTGTGATGGACATTGAGTAGCATGTCCCTGTGTTGGACAGTAGGGAGGAATTCCCTCTGGTGGACAGTGGAAAAATGTCACTGTGGTAGACAGAAAGGAGGTCGTCCCTGTGGTGGACAGGTCAAAGGACATCCCTGTGGTGGACATTGGGGAGGACTTCCCAGTGGTAGACAGTGAGGAGGACATCCTTGAGGTGGACAGTGTGAGGATGTCCCTGTGGTGGATAATGGGGAGGATTACACTTTGGTGGACACTGGTGATGACTTCCCTGTTGTGGACAATGAGGAGGAAATCCATGTGGTGGACATTGCAGAGCATGTCTGTGTACTGCACAGGCAGACATCCTTGTTGTGGACAGTGGTGAGGACGTTCTTTTTGTGTACTGTGGGGAGGACGTCTCTGTGGTTGACAGTGTGAAAGATGTCTCCTTGTTTTTAGTAAAGAGGATGCCCCTGTGGTGACCATTGGGGAGGAAGTCACTGTGGAACACAGAAGGACATCCCTGTGGTGGGCAGTGGGAAGTACATCTCTGTTGTGGACAGTGGGAAAAATATCACTGTGGTGCACAAGAGGAGGTCCCTGTGAAGGACAGTGTGGTGGATGTTCCTGTGTTGGATAGTGGTGAGGACATCTTTTTTTGGATAGTGTGAAGAACGTCCCTGTTGTGTTCAATGGAAATGATGCCCATGTGGTGGACATTTAAGAGGACATCCCTGTGGTGGACAGTGGGGAGGACATCCTTGTGGTAAACAGGAGGATATCTCTGTGGTGGACAGTGGGAAGGATTTTTTGTGGTGGACAGTTGGATGGACATATCTGTGTTGGACAATGGGGAGCACATCTCTGTGATGGACAGTGGGGAGGACATGTCTGTGGTGGACAGTGAGAAGGATGAACATGCGGTAAACAGTGAGGAGGATGTCCCTGTGGTGGACAGTGTAAAAGATATCCCTGTTTTTTATGTGGGAAGGACA
>JADRCG010005264.1:0-28012 GCA_019844195.1 Rhabdomys dilectus
GCACACCAAACAGTTATTTCCCCCAAATTCTCCTCAAGGACCAGGTCCAGTGCCCCAGTCCCGCATGCCTTGTGACACTTGATTGTGGATTTCACCGTGCAGCCCAGGCTGGCCTTGAACCTGCTGCAACCCTCCTGCCTCAGCCTCCCAAACGCTTTACATCTTAGACACGTCTTCTGTTTGGCACAAACCACCACTAGAGCCGTGGAGCCGCCAGGCTGCTCCAGGTGACTGAGGCTGTCCCACTCAGCCCTGGCAAGAGCTGGCACTCACCGGTCCGGGCTGCTGGGTGGCTGGGTCGCAGGCCAGGGACACCAGATCCTTGAGCGGGTCCTGGGGGTTGAGATGTGGTGGGTACCGGATGGCTGTGTGGGGAAAGTAGGTGGAGGCGGTCTGCGGCAGGATAGGTGTTGCGGGGAAGTGCAGGGCGGAGGATGGGTGGGGACTCCGAGCAATGCCTGTGGACAGATGGTCCCCAAATTCTCATGATGCCCAGTCTGGGTGGAACTTCAGGCTATCCTCCTACCTCAGCTAAAGTTATGCCACAGTGGTCCCCGGCAGAGCAGACGGGGTGGGTGAGTGCAGCTCTGTGGCCAATGGCCCTTTTCACAAAGAACCAGGCAGTAAGCCATGAAAAAGGAGGATACAGGGCCTGGGTGTGGTGTGCAGAGCACTCCCCAGCACTCACGAGGCTGTGGCAGGAGGATTGCTGTGAGTTCCAGACCAGTCTGGGCTACAAAGTGAGGCATTGCCTGGTTACAACTAAATGTCCAAGTTTTTAAAATGTAATTTAAATGTATTTTAACTGACGCATGACTTCTTCCACTACCCCTCCAGTCCCAACAGTTACCCTCATTCGAAACACAACCATGTGACCCTCTATTCTGAAGGTGATAGCAAAAGAGCAGAACAAATCCAGCTACATTATGTGTGTGTATTAATTTTACATAAATATTTTAATAAATATCTATAGTTTTATGTTGTGACGTATGCAGAGTTTACGTGTCATCTGGATCGTTTTTGCTTCTAATACACAAGTGAGTACATTAGAACAAAATTAAACGTGAATTTAGAGAAGTCCACATCTAAATGTCCAATTGTATAATCTCCGCTATTTTCACAACATTACGCTGTGACAACTGCCCCACCCCCTCCCAGGCCGCCCATGGATTCACTCCCTGTCACAGAGCACACACGGTGAAGTACAACCGTGAGCCTCCACACTGGAATGTCAGAGCCTTGCTCCTGCTCACAGCTGTGTAATACTCCAGTGTCATCACTAAGTTCTTTCTCCACAGTGGCCTCCGGCCCCTTCCCCACCCCAGGGAGGATGGTCACGTGATCACGTCTCTACCCTGGCATGCACACAGTTGGAGTTAATGAACTAGCTGCTTGGGGTCAGGTGCTAGTCACACTTTACATGTCACTTTACAGGTGACACTTGGTGCTGCCCACAGGCCGCATCACCCCGGCGGGTCATCCCGCCACACCACAGTAGCTTCTTTCCCGGCTGGAAGGCTTCAGCAGTAGAACCAATGCTCAGAAACCTGCAGCACTCTGGTGGCTGTGCTGGTGGCAATCGTGCCTCCCACAGGTGACACTCACCACTGTGTACCGCGATGACAGGTCTGTGGTGCTGCGTGAAACTGGAGAGCCGGGGGGAGTCCTGGGGGGACGGGCTGTTGAACGGAGATTTGTCCATCTCTGTCTTCTTCACCGGGGATGAGATGCCTGTGGGGAGGGGACCCAAGTCTCCATCTCTGAGGGGCAGCAAGTGATGTCACATGCACACCCAAGCCCGAGGCTGTACTGGGAATGTTGTGGGGGGACACTCAGAAAGTCCTCCAGTGGCTCAGCAGAGCGCATGGAGAATACACCGCCACAAACAGGAGAGAGCCCTGACCTGTCTTCAAGGCCGGATCCCTTCTGTTCTCAGAGACTATTCTCTCATCTTCTGGAGACACTGATACTGGGGTGGACAACAGTCCCTACCTCACTGGCTCACACTGGTCTCCAACTCATTGCAATCCTCCTGCCCCAGCTGCCCAAGTGCTGGGGTACCAACTACAGTCTGTATCTGCTGTTGCCGCCCTCATGTCAGCAAACACACATCACAGGCCGTGAGGGAACAGACAGCCGTGGACACCTACCTCCCTTGGGGGTGACAAGAGCAGTAGACTACAAGGGATGAGGTCAGATTCTCTGGGAGCAGCACCCAGTGTGGCCGCAGCGCCCCACTGTGGCTGTCAGTCCTCCTGACCTCATCAGTCAGACGTCTTACCCAGGGTCCCCCGGGGCAGCATCAGCTCTTGTGAGAGACAGCCCTTCCTGTCTAGACTGTCCCCATTACAGGCTCATTAGGGCCACTAAGCAGATTAGGGCAGCCTGTCTGTGCCCAGCCTTTGGCGCCAGGCGAGGTCCCCAGAGGCCCAACGTGCCCTGCCCCCACCGGCCAGGCCTCAGTTTCCCCCACCTACATCCTAGCCTGTGGAGAACTCTGGGCTCTCCTGTCCCTGCCCTGGACACTGACTAGAACCAGAGACTTTGCTCCCCTGGCAGGGGGTCTCACAGAGCCTAGGGGCGGAGCTGGGGTTTGCGCGTGACTAGATCCCTCCCCACCTGCGACTCCACTCCTTCCCACCTGCGATGCTTTCACGAATGGCCTTGGGGTGTCGCAAATGGGGAAACGTAGGCTTCAGCGGCTGGCGTGACCAAGAGGCTGCCAGGCTGGGCTCGATGACGCCCGTGGGCTGCCATCTCAGGGGTGCACAGACACGGCCCTGAAATGCCCAGGATTCAGGGGGGCATCCGGAACCAAGTGCTGTGGGGACGCCTAGTTTCCGGACTTGACTACAGGACAAGGCCCTGTGACCCGGGTCTGCTTCTTATTTATGGTACCTGCAGTGTTCAGGCTGGAATATCTAGTTCACAGTAAAGTAACATACGGCTGGACTACAACTCCCAGGAGGCCTTGCAACATTAGCCTAGCTCCTGCCCGGTGCGCGGGTCCTAACTGCACCTCTGGTCCTACCTCCTTCCATGTCTTCCGTCCAGTTGCGGCTGCTACTCGTGGGCGAGTTAGGCGACGTGTAGTAGTCGCCGCCGGGGCTCGTGTCCACGTCCTCCTCCATCGAGCCCGACTTGTGCCGCTTGCTCCTGGAGGGGGTGAGGATAACAGCCCGGTTACCACGGAGACGGTGGCGGAGCTGGCTAACTTCTCATTTGTAGGGAGAGTTGTGGAGTCATCACAGGACCGCATCCTATCAATTACCCTTTGCCAAACACCCGGGGCAGAAGCGAGAGGGCACCCCAGTGTCTTTGCGGGGTGTCATATAGGAAACAGACACATCACGTGATTCGCTCTCTGTCCTACGGATCTCCAGAGAATTTGCTGGACTCAGTGGCGTACCAGGGCTCGGGGAAAAGGCGCTAAGACTAGAGTTTTGATGGATAGTTTACAGCCCACTTATAAAGTAAAAACAGATACTGCAGACAGAACAGTGGGTCAGCTAAAGTGAGAAGAGGAGGGACAGTAGGGAAGCTGAGACCCAGATGCACCCAGCGGGGTAACCTTGACACCTACCCACTGGAGGAGGTGCTGGGTAGAGTCCTTCTCATGCCGGCACTCGCCGGGTTCAGGTCGTATGCCAGGTGGCCCTGCAGCTCTCCCAGGGAGAAGTTGGGTCCTGTTCCGGTCACCACAGGTGCTGGAGAAGGAGATGGATCCCATGAGGGGGGAGGGCGGAGCCCCGTGGCCCCATGTGACCAACCCAACTTTGGAGATGGAGGGGCTGAGGGCGGGGACACTCACTCCGAGACACCTGGATCAGCTCAGTGACACTGAACACGCCTGACGTGACGAAGCTCTCCTGGAAGTCTGTGGTGTCTGGAAAGAGTGCGGGGGTCAGAGGTCAGTAGACCAAGTGGCCGCCTCCTTTCTCCGTGGTGCCCCTGCAGCCAGGGTGACGCCCCAGGAGGAGCCTGCAACCCCTTACCCTGAGCCCCGATGGTCACGTGATACCCACTGCTGAGCTCATGCTCGGCTGTCACGTGGATGATCATGGCCTCACGCTAGCAACAAGTGTTTTACCGGCCGGGCTGTTGGGCTCTGCGCCCTATGCTGTGGTGGGGACGTGGTGTGAGTGCCACATGGCGGGAAGTAGCCATCAGAGAACTACAAGCCACGAACAGCATGGCCGACTTGGGGGATGGTCTATGTGGTCTATATCTCTTTTGGATATAGACTTGCTATGAAGGAAGATTCTGGAACTACTTAGTGCGCTTCACTGCGGGTGGGGGTGGTGCAGGCTGGACCCAACCACAGCGAGAGGCCAGGGCTCGGTCAGTGCAAGGCCCAGGGATGCAAATGCAGATCCCAGGGCTGAGTCGGGGCAGCGGGGCGCACACAGGGCTGAGCAGCAGTGGGACCAGCCCCCAGGGGGCAGCACAGTCCACATGCACGGAGTACCGCCCTTGTGGCTGGGGTGGCCCTGCTGTGCCCAGTGGAAGTGTCCCGCCCGTTTCCTGCTGACCCAAATGGTGGCGGAAGGGGGGTTATTTCCTGTTTGTACAGCGCCCACCAGGCCCATGTCCAGAGGCAAGGGAGTCCTGAGCACTGGGATCCTCCCTTGGGGCCCCACCTTCTTCCACCATCTGGTTGAAAGGGAGGAGGCAGGAAGACTCCCGGGAGGACCCAGGGTCAAGGCCGGGGTCACGAGCCTCCTGGCATAGCCCGGCTGCAGGGCTCAGGCCTGTGCGTCTCCTTCCGAGCCCAGTGAATGACTTCATGCGCTTCTCTGCTCTCCCCTCCCCCGAAAACCTGTGTTTGCAACAAAGGCCCATGATGTAAGCAAACCACTGTCCAATCTCTAGGGAGATCTGAGCCAAGGGCCCCCTCCTGCCCCCGCAAAGGAAACCGGATCCCTCCGACCCCTCTCTAGGAGATTCTAGGCAGAGCGCCACCTTGACCACGCCCCCAGCCCCCTCACTGGGGAGTCTAGGCGGGGCTCCGTTCCTGACCACGCCTCCTAGCTGGGGAATTCTAGGCGGGGCTTAATGCTGATCACACCCCTAGCCCTCTCCTGGGGGGCATTTTAGGCAGAGGTCCATTACTGGAGACGCCCCTATCCCCTACTAGGGGATTCTAGGCAGGGCTCCACCCTGGCCATGCCCCTCCCCACCCACTACTTAGACACTCCCACTATTTAGTTCAGGCTACCCTTTAAATCACAATCCTCCTGCCTCAGCTCTAGCTGACTCACCCAGTGTGATGGGCTTGCTGTCCTCCTGGTCTGAGCCCACTCCTGTCCGGGGGCTGCTGCTCTGCTCTGCATCTGCCAAGAGAGGAGGGGACAATTGGTGACATTGCAGGGATCTCTGATCCTAGTTCTGCTGTGTGGACTTAAGTAAGTGACCTCTCTGGGCATCAGCTGTCTGCCTATATTACAGATGGGGGGGAGTGTGGACAATAGATCCTGGAGGCCTCTGGTCCCCTTTCCTCCCTGACCCCCACTCCATGCTTCTATTGTGAGGAAGGGCCTCACGTAGTCCAGGTTGGCTCCAAACCCCCTTTGCACTAGGATATCCTGACTCTCCTGCGTGCACTCCCCACCTTCAGTGCTGGGCTGCCACATAGGTGCTGGGGCTTCCTAAGAGGGGCCTAAGGGGCTTCCAAGCTCAGTGTCAACAGTCACCTTGGCTCCTCCCTGCACCTGCCCTCCATTTTATGTAAAAACAACTCCCTCCCTGGCAGACACTGTGATCTGCTGTGGTGTGTATGTGTGGGGAGTGAGGAGGGGAGGAGGAGGGGTACGGTTTGACCCTGGGCTGCAGTCTCCCCTAGAAGGGGCACAAAGGATTAGCAGGACCTCCTGTCTGGAGACTTCTGGGAAGGTCCTAGCTCCTGTGCTCCTGTATGTAGCCTCAGATACGGGGGTGGGGGGGGGGGAGTTGGGAGATGTTGACTAAAAACTCGCTGATCCTAAATCCCAAGGTCACCGTAGTAAGTGGGAGGTCAGGGATTCATTCACAGAATCTCTCCTAAAATTCTGAAAGTGAATCACGGCCGCATACTATACACCCTGCCCCTCCTCCCAGGCAGGACTCCGCCCCTGACCACTCCCCAGGAAGCTTAGGTGGCTCTGGCTGGCAGGTGTGGTTTTGTGCCTTGCTGCTGCTTCCTCACTTTCCCAGTCCACTTTGCTCATGCCCGTGACAGCCCGTGGTGTCACCTCCTCCGGGGTTTCCCGTTCTGTTCATACAGACTGTGGGCATGCAGCTACTACCATGTCCTTCCCCAGCGGCTGGGACACAGGAGACCTGGGTTGATGAGGGGACATGAGAGTGGCCAGCAGTGAGGGACATCTGGTGATGCCAGAGCAGCTTACTTCCACAGCTGTGACTCAACTGTCACTTTTCAAGGCCTCTGGGGCCATCATGTGACACTGATGGGCCTGGCCAAGGCAGATATATTAGGAATGGTCATGTGACCATGCACCCCATTTCTGCGTTGGTCTCTAAAGGTCTAAACGTGGGACTCAGATCTGCATTCAAGATGCAGTGAGGAAGGATAACACACTGTGCGGAGCACTAAGTTTCTGGGACTAGGAAGGCCGTCGCCACAGTACCCTGCATCCAGCAGTCGGCCGCAGTCCTCCCTGCAGCCTGACTGCGCCTGCCGGATACTGGAACACAAGCTTCATCCTGTCAGGGAGCTTGGAAATCCCCTTCCTCCTCCCACGCACAGCTGGTTCCGTTCCAACCTGCTAGGGACCCTGATCCACTGACCCACCCTGCCCGTGCCTCTGACAGTCTGCCATAAGAATGTGCGTTTGTTCATTCCGAACATATCTGATGCCTGCTGTATACACACAGGCCTTGTCCCAGGCACCTACATCCAAATGCCAGTCGAGACTACAGGGTTCTAATCGTGAATTTCTTCCCAGCAAATCTGCAGGAGACACGGACTGGAGGTGGACTTTCCTGATGATGTCACAGGCGGATAGTGACACAAACGGCCACCCTCCACCCACCCACAGAAGTTAACATCAGCCTGGCAGTGCTGTGTGACTTCAGGAAGAACACTTGACAGTGCTTAAAACGCCCGCCAATCCACTGTTGAATCAAAGTGGTGGCCAAACAGATGGACACAGCAGACACTCGGGAGCCCTGGGTGTGCGGAGGCGGGGCTGAGCTCTCCATCTGGCTGGTGCTTTCCAGCTTACAGCAGGCCTGGGCCAGAGCCAACTCGTTCTCCTGGCCAAGTCCTCCCAGGGGTCCTCCTGGCACCGACAACCCCACCCAACGGCCCTGTGCCCTGGCTGATGGATGAGCCTAGGGACCCTGAGGGGACATTCAGGCCTGGTCACTCTGTGCATGTGGCTGGAGAGGCAGGGAGGCACAGGGCTGGTGGACAGGCCACATGGCCGGTGACATCACCAATTGGGCAGCCATTTCCTCCCGTTCCAGATGCTGCCGTGGCTTGGGCGGCCATTTTGTGGCTGGGGAGGGCCAGCCAGTACAGGCAGAGACACAGTGCCAACCCCTCCGCAAGTGGGGGAGACCAAGAAAGGGATCCCCGTCTAGGGCATGTTGGCCTGCTCAGCAGCCTCCAAGGATAAACAGAAGGCACCAAGCAAGGGCATGGGGCCAGGTGGCCATGGCCATCCTTGACCTGGCAGTGACACCAAGGCCCTGTCACCCGGGTGGCTCCTGGGCTTTGAGACTGGAGGTTAAAAATACCAGGCGGACCCTGGTCCTTTCCAAAGTCAAATGTGTCACCCGCCAGCGGGAAAAGCTGAAAATAACCCGTGTTTACACTCCGCAGATTCTTGGCTTTCCTGGCCAGTCCCAGGAATCTATCTGTGGCCGCAAGGGGGACAGCCAGGCCAAAGCCATGCAGGGGGTCTCAAGTCCTCCTGCCTCCCAGTCCCTGTCCTTAAGGCCTGTGGGCTTAGCAGCCTGGGCTGGGAGGTAGGGGGACAGGCCCTATGCTGGGTGGCCCCTGGCCAGCTGGGCCATCTTGGAACTAGCTAGACTCAGGATGAGCCTCCCTGTCTGTGTCATGGCTTCCCATGTTGGAGGAGGAACACACGATGGCATTCACCCTATCCCACGGAGGGTGCTGAGTGCTCGCGGCTGCATTATGGAGGACATGGAACAGGCCTTCTACAAACACTTGCAGGGCAAGGAAACCTGGAGGAACCAATCAGCAGTGACGGGAAGGAAAGGGGTGGGGCCAGACAAGCCCCACCCACCTCCGTCTCCAGTGTCTGAGGACTCAAGTGAGGCCTGGACAGATGACTAGGAATTTGCTAAGCCATGACCCTAGCACCCTCAACTAGGGGATTATAGGTGGAGCTCCATTCCTTGACCACGCCCCCAAGCCCGGGGGGGGATGGGGGGGTAGCTCTTCAGTCCAGGTCAGTGCAGATGTGCAGTTGAGGGGCTGGTTTACCCTGGGGTTGCATAACCCAGGTGACATCTGTGGAGCGGGTGGTGGTGGGCGACCACACGTGAGCAATTCTGAATGATTCCTTTCCTGAGTCCCTCTCTGCTTTTCCTTGGGCCTCAGTTTCCCCAGCTGTCAGAGCCGCTGAGATGTGGTTTTATTTAGCTCAGGGGCCAATTAGCAGGAACGAAGCCCGGGGCTCGGCCCCTCCCCCGTGGTCGGCCAGGTGTGTCCTGGGCTCAAGTGTGAATCCTCCTTTTTCCTCTGGCCTCCTGTCAGGTAAGCACCAAGTTGGTACCAGCTGTATTCTGGCACTAGTATCGACTCTTCTAAAGTACAGATGGGGAAACTGAGGAAGGCCAGGGTCGGCATCCTCCACAGCAGCTTCACGGCGCCTGTGAGCACTGAGTGGGCCCCTCCCTCCCAGTCCAGGCCCACACCGCCCTGACCCCTGCTTTGCCCCTCCCTCCTTGCCAGCTTTCCCTCATCACGTCGCTTGAGTGAACCTGGCACGAGGTGGGTTTTGGGAGACAGTGGTGCCTCTTCCCTCTCATGGAGGTCCGAGGTCACCCACAGGGTCCACCTGGCCTGGACAGGCTCCCCCAGGTTAGCCTTTGCTGGGCACCAGGATTTGAACTCAGGCCTTGGTGCTTGCACGAAGTCACCTCCACAGCCTGAGTAGGTGCTTAATAGTCGCTCGCTGCACACCCGCTTGGGCTGAGTCCAGTCTCCACCCCTTCGTACGTCACGACCCGCCGCCCCTCCGCAGGCTGACTGGTGAGGCTGTTGCCTCTTACAGATTGGGAAACTGAGGCTGGAAGGGATGTCTGACCTTGTCATTGGAGTGGGTAGACTGAGCCCACAGAGGAGGGCTGGGGGTTCAGTCCCGGGACGCGGCCCCTTTAAGCCCCTCCCCCACGCGGCCGGCGCCTCCTTATGTAATTGGGCCGTTGTCCTTGCATAACCCAGTTACATAAGGAAGCCTGGAACGGGCGGCTCCATCCGGCGGGGACCAGTATGCGCACTGCAGGCCCCAACACCCCAGCCCGGTCAGCAGCTGCCACAGCTGGGGTTCACCCCTCCCGTTGGCTCCCACCAAGGGACCCCATTGATTCCCACCTGCTTCCCGCCGTCGGCTCCCACCTGGGCACGCCCACCCCATCCCGCCATTCCTTGCAACCTCTGCAGCAGCCAGAAAAAATGACCAGTTTCAGACCTAAGAGACTCTACGCCCTGTCCCCATTACTCAGACGGCAAACTGAGTCCCAGAGAGAGCAAACTCGCAGCCCGCGGCTGCACAGCGCTGACCACAGAACAGGGAGGACCCTCGGGCACAGTGGGTCCTGCACACACAGCCTCCTGTGCGCTCTGCTGCCCCTGTCTTAGCAGGCCTAGTATGTAGTAGGCACTCAATGCAGCCCTTGTGGCCATATATCTACTGACGTTTTAGGCCCCGGCTCTGCATTCCAAAGAGGGAGCATCTTAATGTTTCATCTAGTTCTCTGTGAAAAAGGGGCAAGGCTGCTTTCTACAGGGTAAACAGAGGCAAAAAGAAAAGACCCCTCAGCCTGCTCCACACAGCACGCCTGCGCAACCGGATACAGCAGGTGACCTATTACTGCACAGAACTTGGCCCACTGTTCCCCACTCGGGGAACCCCATGTGTCTGGGGTGGGGTCCATTGAGCCTCTGGGCTTCTGTCCTGAGGCTGGCCCTTTAAGGCTGTCTGAGGCTTGGGTCTGTCCCAGAGTGACCCCAGGGGAGGGTGTGGCCGGGAACAAGGGGCCCATTCAGTTCTGGGTGGGTGGGGGATGGGGCGGGGCAGGCCCAGGCGGGAGGGACGGGTGGGGGTGTTAGGAGGCTGACTGACACCTGGAGTCAGACAGGAAGGGGACCCCCTCTTCTGACCCAAGCCCCACACTGACTCCTTGAGTCAGGTGACCTCCCTGCTCAGTCCCACGGGCGCAGGGCTTCCCAACATGGCAGGTCCTGCTGGACTCTGCCCCAACCTCAGCCCTTCCTGTGACATGAATGTGTCATTTGAGGCAGTACAGGAAGGTGACCCCCTGCCTCAGGCCTTCCCTCAGCAGAGGCAGAACAGAACCTGTCCCAGAACCTTCTAGAACCTGGGGCTCCGCAGGTTCCCAGCCCCACCATGGACTTCTGGAAAGCTTCTTCCCAGTTCTCCCTCTGCTTAGGAAGCTGAGGCAGGGGGACTGATTTGAGTCCCTATGAAATGAGACCTTGCCTCAAGAATCGAACAGGTTCTTGAGGCAGGAGGATGAGGAATCTGAAGCATCCTTAGCTAAGTAGCATGTTTGAGTCTAGCCTGGGCTACATAAGACCTGGTCTTGAAACTCAAACAAGGCCAGATGGAAGGGCATTGGCTCATTCTCTGGGCTTCAGTGTCTCTGACTGGCCAGGACACCCCATGTCTCCAAGAGTCCTGTCCACCATCCCACAGCAAAGTCCCACCCACTTGTGACTTCAGGCCCACCCAGCGGGAAGGGCAGGGGCTGTTGTCTGAGTGTAGATGTCCTGAGCTGGCCCCAGCCAGTCCTGGGCATAGAGCCAGGGCACCAACTGTGGTGCACACAGGTGCAGGGGGATATCCACTGCTGATCCCCAGAACACGGGCGCCCCAGGGTGACCCCGTCTCCCACACTCTGAGCACATGCGTTGCCATAGGAACGAAGGTATTTGACACCTTCCTGTACTTTAGCAGAGAAAATGGTAGAGACCAGAGACGTTCAAGTTTCCCAGGCTACACAGCCTGCAGGGAGGAGCCACAGGCTCCCGAGCCCTAGCCTCTTACTAGTCCCATTCAAACCCTGTCCCCTCCTCACCCCCTTGCGGGCCTGAACCCTGGAGAAGCCTAGAGCCAGCGAGCCACTTGCCCAGGACCACAGTGTCGTCACCAAGTGACACCATAGCTGCCCACCTATCCCTGCAGCCACTGAAGATCCCACCAGACACGCATGACCGTAGAGCCTCTAGTTCCCTGATGGGAAAACAGGCTTGAGGGTGTTGAGCAGACAGTGGGCCCTCGCTCCCTTTTGGAGACTGCAAGGTCCGAGGATGTGGAAGGAGGTGGGCCAGCCTGGGCTACACAGTGAGTCTGGTGTTTTTGAGACAGGGTCTCATTCTGTAGCCTGAGCTAGTCCTAACATCACAGGGATCTGTTGCTGCTCTGCGCCAGATTGACAGGTGGGTGGTTGTGCGCAGACTGATTTATTTTTCAGGAGTTTCAATCTGTTATTTCGGGACTCAGCTGAGGGATCGCAGCTCATAGATGAAAGTGAGGCTGGGAAAATGGGGGCGACCCCTCCCCTAAAGATGGAGCAGCGAGACTGGGGCGTGGTCAGCGTGGAGCCCGGTCCAGAACCCCCAGTGAGGGTTTGAATGCATGGTCAGGGTGGAGCCCCGCCCAGAATACCCCAATGATAAGCCGAGGGTGTGGTCAGGGGTAGAGCTCCACCCAGAACCCACACAGTGAGGGGGCTGGGGGCGTGGTGAGGACAGAGCTCCGCCCAGAATCCCCCCAGCGAGTAGCTGGGTGTGGTCAGGGGGTGAAGCCCTTGTCAAGAATCCCCTCAATAAAGGGCTGAGAGTTGGGGTCGGGGTGGAGCCTCGCCTAGAATCCCCCAGAGAGAAGCTGGGGGCGTGGTTAGGGTGGAGCCCCGCCTAGAATCCCTATGAGGGAGGGGCGAGTCCTTCCTCAAGCCACACCCCCTCCCGGGGAAGGCGCCCCAAGCCCGCCCGCCTCCTGCTATTCCAGCACCGACAGGGGCAGCATGGAGCTCCCCCCCCTCCCCCCCCCCCGCACTCGCAGGCTCGCACTCCAGCTCTAGATCCTGCCATGGCAGCCACCCAGTCCCCGTGGCTGTTGGCGGGAAGCGAGTCCAGCCATGACCAGCACATGGGCACCATCTGGGTTGGCAGCTGCCGGCCTGGGCGGGCCTGGCAGCCCTCCCCCCTGGCATGGCGCCTGCCCGCGCTTCGGGTTTCGCAGACTGCCAGCGGGGCGGAGGGGCGGGGGGCAGGGCGGGCTGGCAGCCGCCTCTCCTGTGGCCCAGCGTTCCCAGACTCCTTCCAGAAAGCAGGCCAAGTCAGGGAGCCTGACTCCATTCCTCCCGCCACTGGCCTCCTCCCCACCAGCTCTCCCGCATCTCAGTGCTCCCTGCAGGCTCCTCCCTGTTCTGTGCCCCGGGGTTCTGTGGTCCCTGGCGGACCCTCACGACCTCCACTGCTCCCCCTACTTCTTTGTTTGAGATGAGGTCACCTCTGAACTCAGTATGTAGTGCAGGCTGGCCCTGAACTCCCAAGTGCTGTGACAGGCAGAATCAGCGGTTCTGGGGACAGTACCTAGGGCCAGCCCGACCCCTACCACCACCACCAATTTAAACCATTGTCCCCATTGTTCCAAGTTTCATGTCAGACCCCCAGCACTGATCCTTGTGTCCCCCAAGAGGTCAACCCAAGCTCTACCACCCCAGTGTTAGCATTGTAGGGGGTGGGGGTGGGGTGGGACCCATGAGGCAGGAGGGGGACAAGAGACCATGCTCTCCACTGAACTGATAACTGCTGGCTCAGACGGAGCTGGGTCGGGCCTACGGACCAGACTGGGGTTCCACTCTCAGTGACCTAGCAGGGGAGCACAGGGGTGGTCAGGTTGACCACTTCAGTTCAGGTGTGTGTTGCGGGGTGTGGGGGACAGGGCGTTGGTGGCCTTGGCCAGCCTTAGCTTTCCCTAGCCTGTGACATCCCAGACTGGGCAGCTCTCCTCCTCTCCTCTTTGACTCTGTCTCTTCCTCTGTCAAACTGGCTTCTGCATTGCTGGCCACTGCCCAGACTCCAAAAGTGTTGCTAAGGCTGGGCAACTGAGATCTCAGTGCCGGCCTTGAGGCAGGAGACCCAAGCTGGGCTACGGTAGCAACCGAAGGCACCCACAACAATGTCTGATGAACAGAGAAAGGGGCTGGGAATTAGGGTTCTGGAATGCCATCAGGAGATTTGCTTAGGGCAAAGCATTCTGGGAAAATGGGGCATAATGGGCAAAAGGGTGTGACAGTGATGGTGGCTCTGGCATGGCCTGTGCCCACTGCATATTGGTCACCCCTTTTTTAAGGCCTCCTGGCATCTTCTAGGAGCCTGTTTGTGAGCCCCACTCTACAGATAAGAGAACGAGGCAGACAGAGACTGACCTGCCCAGGTCACACAGCCAGCCAACAGCAGAGCCATGGGATGCCAGACTGGTAGACCTCGGCTCTCCTGACCTTCCAGGGACACAGCAAGCTGAGCAGGGTGACCCTTGGGAAAGTGTCTCAGGAGGCCCCGCAGAGGCCAGGCAGAAGAGGGTTGGAGAGGGGAGACAGACTCGGGGAAATTGTGCTGACACAGCAGAAAGTACCTTTGAAATTTTTATCAGCTCAGCTCCAAGGAGGCGGTGGAGAGACCAGGACATGAATGACAATGAGCCAGAGACCCCTCAGCTCACACCCCCCTCCTGTCACCTGGTCTGTGACCTCTGACCCACACAGCTGGGAGCTGATGGTGGCAGGGCTGGGCAGACGCTGAGGTCAACAATAGCAGGCCGACTCAAGGTCAGAGCTGGGAGAGACCCTGGTTGGCTTGGCTGTGCCACTGTGGCCACCAGTGGACAGAGCTGGAATCTGAGGCTCAGAGAAGACATGATCCAGCTAGCCAGGAGCAGCCTGCCTGTCCCACTGTCCTCTCTGCCATGCAGATTGCTTCTCGGGCAGTGACCCACGTGAGTGCCCGGGGAAACCCCTCAGCAATGTGGGTAGTGGGTACCTGGGTGGCTTCCAAAGCTGAACCTCAGGAAGAGCAGGAGCCACTGTGTACCTCATAGCGATCCCCCTGCCTCTGCCCCCGAGTTCTGCCAGACCACCCCACAACAGTTCGAGGACCAGCAGGGCTCTCACCTACCCTGACGCCTACTGGGGGGTGAGGTGGGGGCGCCCAACTCAGCTAGGACTAGAAACGGGCAGAGCCATGCCTGTCCCCGCCTACAAGTAAGCCCCACCTGTGTCCATATCTCTAGCTCCTCCTGTACCAAGACCCGAGTGGCCACGCCCCGTCTGGCCACGCCCACCCCAGCTCCAAGGCAGCCCCTGCTAAGGGTCCTGCTCTCAGGCTGTTCTTCCCCTGCCTCAAACCCGTGGACACCATGCCCACTAACCCAGATTCCCCAGGTGACACAGGGTCTGGTCGGGTGGAGGCCGCTCATTTCTGTGGCTCCACACCCTTGACATCTGCCTACTTCTCCCAGGCATAACAGAGCACTGCCCACTGGGCTCTGCTGACCCCGACTGTGCCTTCCATAGGAAGCCAGCCCTGGCCCTGCACCCCCAAGGCCTTGCCCAAGTCTATGGACCAGCTAGTGACTACGGCCCCACCTCCTGACCCCGACCCTGACCCTGGTCTCACCCCTGAGCTCCACTATGGCCCAGATCCTGTGAGTTCACCGTGGTGTAGCCGCTGACTGTAACCATGACCACCATGAAGACATCCCTGAGCCCCACCATGGCTCTGAGCATGATCCCGCCCTTGAGACTGATCTTGCCCCCAACAATTTGACCCGGGCCGTGGTCCAACACTGATCATGATTCCTCCCCTGACCACAGACACTGCGACCCTAACCATGACCTTGCCACCGACAATAATCCTGTTTCTGGCCATGACCCTGTCTGTGACCCCGCTTCTGTCCAGTTCTGCCCCTATCCGCGGCCCTGCCCCTGACCATGACTCTGACCACAGCACGCCTATGACCACGGTCCCTCCCCTGTCCACGGTCTCACCCTGACCATGGCCCTATCCAGGGTCCTGCCCCTGTCCATGGTCCCTCCCCTGTGCAGGGTCTCGCCTCTGACCATGGCCCTGCCCCTCTCCATGCTCCACTCCACACTCACCGCGCTCCCGCACGAAGTAGGCCAGGTACAGGTCCAGCTCCTTGACGGCCACGCCGATATGGTGCGGCTGCACACACAGCACGGGGTGCGCGCAGGCAGCCGCCTTCACCAGCCGCTCACCATCCGTGCTCTCCAGTGGGATGCCCTTGAACAAGATGACCATGACCAGGTCCAGACGCCACACTTTGTCGGCCTGGCGCAGGCAGTCGATGCGCCGCATCTTGCCTTTCTGGTCCGGGTTGGACAGCACACAGCCCGGCGCCTTCTTGCCAGTCACAGCCAGTACGAAGTCTTCGCGGCACTCGGGCCGGATGTCCTTACGCAGCTTGGCCAGCAGCCGCGATGCCCACTTCTGCTTGACTTCGGCCTTCTCGCCCAGCAGCTCGTCCTTCACCGCGCGCTCCTCGTCCTTAGACATGCGCTTTTCGTGCTTCTTGAAGTACTTGCGCTTACGCGCCTGCAGGTTGAACCAGGTGTAGGCGAAGGCGCGCACATGCGGCAGCAGCGCCTCGATGAACGGGTGGAACTCATCCTGCGGAGAGGTGGGGAAACTGAGACCTAGGTCAACATAGACCCACTGCCCATGTGGGCAAACTAAGGCCCTGTGAACTCAGGTCTGCCACCCACACAGGGAAACTGAGACCTAAGTGAACATAGACCCACTGCCCAGGCAGAGAAACTGAGGCCCAGACTGTTCCACACAGAGAGGGAAAACAAGGCCTGGATAGACCTACCACAGATGGGGAGGAGGGTCAGGAGATGAAGCCATAGATAGCCCACCAGGACTCCCAGGGGATGACAAAACAAGCTGAGGAACTTGGGGACACCCATGTCCCCGATGGGTAGACTGAGGTTCTAAGAACAGGAACTGCCTAGAGCGGTCACCCACAGTCAGTATTCCAGAGCAGAACCTCCCACTATGGGTCCGTTGCTGACACCTTAACCTGGGCTCAGGGAAAAGCGAGTTTGAAGCTAACTTATAATAAAGTTTTATTGACAGAAGGGGACAAGTGCATTGTCCCACATGGCAGCTGACTCCTGAGGTGCCAACTGCCAGCTACAGGTTCCCCAACCGTGCATGGCAGGGCCAAGAAAACCGTGTGTGAGCCAGAGGCCTGAGGAGAGGCAGCAGGGTGGGCTGCCCTCAGACTTCCCCTAGACGCTGGGAGCAACATGGGTGTCCTCCCCTATCCAAGAGGGGTCATCCTGAGAACACCAGGGCCGATTCCCAGGCACAGTGCTAGGAATTTAACGGAAAACAATATCTTGTTTCTGCCTCTGCTGGGGGTCAGGAGTCTGGGACCGGAGTCACACATTCTTCACGGGGAGGTGGCTGCTTAGGGACCAGCAGAGGGCACCCCCAGAGCTCCACTACCTGTGGTGTGATGGGGAGACTGAGGCCAAGGCCTATCAGAGATACCCAAGGCCCCCCTGGGCCTTGAGCTGAATCACTGGTCAGTAGCCTGTTTCTTTCCTGAATTGGGGGTCTCCTCCGGACCCTCCAGCTCACTGAGGAGTCCCCCAGGTAGCACCTGCCCGCTCTGGGATCCAAGTCCCCGAACCCCAGAGCCTGGACGCCAAATGCCACCTATTACCAAACCTCTGAAAATAGCCCGTGAGCAGGAGGAGGCCAGGCCCAGGCCACCCCGTCCCCAGGCCAATGTCCTCTGAAGTGTGAGTCACTGGAACAGCTGTAGCCTGGCCTGGACCTGGGAGGCAGGGTGCTTCTGACGCCTGCTGAGGCTGAGGAGATGGGGAGACTGGGCTAGCCTGGGGACAGGAGCAGGGCTCTTCTTGGGTCTCGATGGTAAGTGACATGTGAGACCAGAGAAAGGAAGAAACCTGTTCTGGCTCACACAGCCCTCAGCTGGGCTGGGGGCAGCAGAGTGGGTGGAGGGTCCCCTGCCCAGGGCTACAGTTGTGAGTGCGGTATCATCGGTTGGTGGTCAGCGAGGGAGGGGTGCTGGCATCCCAGAGTCTTCTCTGTAAAGTCACTCTAAGTACATTCACCCTGAGTCCCATTTGTCACTGCTCTCTAGGTTCCGCCCCCTCAGGGAGGCTGTGGTGGGTGCCCACGTCACTGATGGCCGTAGCTGGCCAGGAAGGTAAACAGTAAGTAACCGGGTCACAGACTTGCTGGCCATGCTCCCTGGCTCTCCTGGTCAGGCAGCCCCTCTCTGCCCCACAGATACAGCCACAACCAGGGCCTCCTCATCTCCAGACCGACAAAGGAGAGGGCCAAGACTGGCATGGGCTGACAATCCTCTGAACTCCTACATGTCCCTGGATGCCCAGTCCCCAGTGCCTCCTCCTTCACACAGCCTTCTCTGGCACTGGGGAGTCCTCATGGAAATGGGGGGCTGGTAAGCAGGCCTTTCCTATGCTTGAGCCTCTGGAAGGGTCCTTGCTGGGCCAATCCTGATCCCTCCCTCCCTCTGAATCTGGGGGGCCAGAGCTGGCAGCTGCACGCCCCAAACCCACAGTCTTCCTTACGAAAGTTCTGAGAATCTGCTTGCGTATTCCCAAACTGAGGCAGCCTTCAAAGCTCTAATCCCAACCCCTTCCCCATGCAGTTAGTGCGGGTACAGGTGCTTACTGAGACTCTAGAACTGTGATCACTTGCCTGGGACAGTGACAGTGCTGTACAAAAGCTCAGAGCTTTGTTGGCATCTGTGGCAAGCTCTGACTTCGGCCAGGGAAGGGTTCATTAACTGCATTTACTGAGCACTTACTTTCTGCCAGCCTGCCACAGCCAGTGCAAAGGTCCTGGGGCAGGGGCAGAGGGAGCGAGGGGTACATAGTAAGAGTACACCCCTAGCCTATACTCCCCTAACTCTGTGGATCCCTCACTCAGTCCTTGGTTACAGACAGATACACTTTTGACAGAGAGACAGGGTCACAAACTCATGATAATCACCCGACTTGGATTCCTGATTCCTGAGTACTAAAGTCGCAAGTGTGTGCCACCGTGCCTGGTGGATCTATTTATTCATTTATTTTGTTTGTTTGGGACATGGTCTCTCTGTATGGACCTGGCTGTCCTGGAACTCGCTCTGTAGACCAGGCTGGTCTCAGAAATCCGCCTGCCTCTGCCTCCCAAGTGCTGGGGTTAAAGCGTGCGCCACCACCATCCAGCTGCCTGGATCTTTGACTCCACTTACCTTCTTCCAAGTCATCCCATCATGCACCTGAGCCTATCACTCACCCTAGCAGCTTCCAGGGGCTGCTCAGGTTCAAGATCAGGGCAGAGGTGCGGCTGGGGGAGGTGACTACCTGCAAGCACCAGGGCCCAAGTTCAAATCTCAGCCTCCTGTGAGAGGCTCAACACAAGACTGACCCTGACTGAAGAGAGACCCCCACATGCACCCAGGTGTTTGGGAGTCACCACTGTTCCCCATCCCCCACCTCAAGTCTGCATCACTTAAGCAGCAGGATGGAAGCTGAGCCATTGGCGCCACAGCAACATTTACTGGGCATCGACTGTATACCCAGTTCTGGACCATGAGTGTGGCATTTGTGGGTGTCTGAAGGCGCATGACTCTGGCTCCCCAGTTCTGTGTGAGGGGACGTACCAACAGGCATTCACCACCAAACGTTTATGGAATGCCCACCGTATGCCACCATGTGTCTGGTGGCATTTATTGAGCTTCTACTGTGTGCCACACCCTTTGTCCAGCAAACAAAAAATACTCCCCCGCCAGAGCTGAGGTGGTCATTGAGATTCTTGGCTGATGTGAGGGGCTCCCATTTCCGAATATCTGAGGATACCTGGGGTGGGGGTGGGATGAGCACGCAGGCCCACCCGGTGGCGGTGGGTCCCTGTGCATTGGGGAGGGGGGACTGCAGGGAGGCCTGAAGGAGGGGACAGGAAGGAGGCGGGAGGCTCCTGTGTGTGATGCAGGGCAGCCGCTCCGCAGGCAGGAAGAGTCGGAGAGGGAGCAGAGGCTGTGGCGGGAGAGACCAGAACGCTGACTCGCCAGAATCCAGCGCCCTGATTTACAGGCCTCGGCCCTGGCAGAGGCACCTTTTCTGCAGTGAGGAGGGGGTGGAGGGGATGGGGACAGGGCTGTCACTGTGAATCCACTCAGGGACACACTGAAGACCAGGCCCATGCTGTGCTGCCCTGGGATACTTCTCACCCTCTCTGATCCCATCCCCCACCCCTCCTCTGGAATGAAACCCCAAATGTCAGGTGCCCTGTGCTGCCTCAGTTTCTCCACTGCCAGGATGGCAGCAGAGAGAGGCAAACCTATGAGGAATGAATGGAGGAGGGAGGTGGCCTCAGCCCAGGCCCAGGGAATCCTCAACCTCAGCCAACAGGGATTTGGCCCCAAACCCGGAATAACTAACGTGGGGCGGGAGAGCGGGAAGGAGGGAGGGGGGAGGGAGGAGAGGAGGGGGAGGGGGAAAGGACGACTCAGCTTGGGATTCATGGAAGTAACGGCTGCTTCTTCCAGAGAGTAAAAGTGAAAAGGGACCTGAGTCACCACCTAGAGTGACAGACGGCACAAGGGACCCACAGGGCTCCCAGAATCCTCTTGGGCACCTGGTGCCCTGGCATGGGCACTGACATCAGGGCCAACCCCGCCCCAGGCCAGGCTCCCGGTAGGATCCGGTTGGATCAGCAAAGGAGTTATTTCAGGCTGAACCCTGGCTGTAAAATTAGCCGATTTGGGAGGGACGGGTGAGGAGAGACAGAGACAGAGAGACAGGTCAAGGTAGACACCATGAGTGGCATGGGGGGCAGGGCTGGGAGATTGGGGGGCTGCAGGGTTGCTCCTGGGGTCCTTCTGAGCACCCACAGATGAGGGTCCTGTCCAGCCTGGGCTTATGTGGAGCTGGGGAGACCACACTTCAGATTCAGGGACTCTTGGGATCCCATGGGGACTCCCTCAGGGTAGGAGGGGGTGAGTGGGAGATCATAGAGGTGGGGGGACCCCAAACTCAAGGCAGCCTGGGATCCCCTCCATCTTGTGATGCCTGTGTTCTGTCTACTCTCATCAGCTACTCTGGCCCCCCTCCCCACCAGGCCGACCCATACCCTCCTATGGGGGAAACTGAGGCCAAGGCCACACAGTAAGTTCCCAGGGCCAAGCTAGCACTGGGGTTGCCCCCGCCCCCAGCTCCCAGCAGCAACCAGGATGGAGGCCTCCAGAAGGCCAGGATGGGGAATTCCACGTGCCCAGGCTGCCTTCCAGCCGGCCACCGTCTGCCTCGACCGCCTCAGCCACCAGTGGTCAGCACAGAGACTCCAGTTTCCCTGGGGTCACACAGCAATTCCACCCCAACACCAGTGCTCTGGCAGCAACCAAGCAATGTCTGCCCTGGGCTGTGGGGTGCCCCCTCCCCAAATCTTGCTTGAAGTAGAAACTGAGGCCTGCAGAGGAACAGGCGTTTATCCAAGGTCACCAGGGAACCCTGGGTAGGGCAGGCTGGGGCTCCCTCAGGATCCTGTCCCTGAGATCACCCACGGGGTCGTCCCTGGCAAAAGCAATCATGCCCACACAACGTTCTCAGGACATTAGACAACTGCAATTCCCGAGCACCACACAGTTTGGAAACCACTATGTCTCACTCTTCAGAGGAAACTGAGGCACACAGCAAAAAATCACAAGAGGGCTGTGGAGTTGGAAAAGAAACTCTTAGGATTCCAGGGAGCAGACACAGCTAGGGGGCTCCTTGAAGGGGGTCCCCTGGCGGGATGGATGAGCCCCTCCCCACTCTCCCTCAGAGGTTGGAACCTAGCCAGAGGGGCGCAGCGGGGCAGGTGCTGGGCTGGCCACCTAGTCCGCAGTCCGCAGTGTCGGCCAGTCCCCTGCCACCGCCGCCGCCGCCGCCGCCGCCGCCTCCTCCTCCTCCTCCTCCTCCTCCTCCTCCTCCTCCTCTTCCTCCTCCTCCTCCTCCTCCGCCTCCTCCGCCTCCTCCACCTCCTCCTCCAGCCCTGGCCTCTGCTCCTCCTGCCAGCCGCCTGGCAGCGCCTGCTCGGCTCAATAATTCAAGAATCAATGCGGAGCTGGGGGGGAGCTGAGCCAGGGAAGGGGGGCCCGCGATGGACACCCGCAAGGCTGCCCCTCCCCCCGCGCGCCAACTTCGCGCGCCCCTCCCCCTCCCGCGCACACGTGGGCCTGAAATGAAGGGGGGCACTACCAGCTGGGGGGGGCGGCCACCTGAGAAATCGTGAACTCGCGAACAAACAGACTGGGGGTCCCGTTCCCGCACAGCTAGGGAGACCCATGGTGCAGCAGGGAACCCCAAGATCAGTCCCAGGGCGGGTAGGGGGCTTCCCGTGGACACCCACTCTCTTCTCCATCTGGAGGGGACCCAGACTTCCTGGGTGCAAAGGGTGAGGGCTGTGGGGAGGACGCCACCCCCTCCTCATCCAGCTAAGAAGGGAGAGAGTTCCAAAAACAGCCGATTCAGATCAAAGTGGGGGGTCCAGAAAACGGGGTTCCAAGTGTGCAGCCAAGCTTAACGAGCATGGAATCCCCAATCTTAAGAGTTGCCCGTACCCCAGGTCCATGCCAGGAACACCCTAGCCTGGAAGGGGGTGGGTAGGGAGGACGCGCGCGCTTTTTTTTTCCCACCCCCGCTGCGGAGGGGAGGTTCCAGACTGCAAGAATGCGGTTCCAGGCGGAGCGGGGTGCGGGCCGGGGCCAGGCCGGGAGCGGGGTGCGTACCTGGGTCAGGCAGAGCGGGGAGGAATACATCCCGGGGCGCTGGCACCGGAGGCGCAGAGGCCGAGCGGCCGCCGAACTTACTGAGTCATTTTTGCAGCCGCCCTCCCGCTCCTCCCTCCGCCGTCCTCCCCGCCCCGCGCCGCCTCTCGCCCGCCCCCGCTCCCTCCCGGCCGCCCGCATCCAACTTTCAAAGAAATCGCCGACAGCAAACAAACAAACTGCGGCTCCAAACGCGGACCCCCGAGTCCCCTCCCTCTAGATTGTCCGTCTGCCCTAGGGCACGAGGAGAGGGCAGAAACCAGGTCCAGAGATGGGCCTGAGCCCCTAGCTGCCCCCCACTCCACCTGAGTCCCCGCAGCCGCTGCCTCTGCTCCCAGCCGTACCCCAAACCCCATCTCCCCCCATACCCCACCTGTGGGAAGAGAGGGACCGGGTGGGAGGCTTTCCCTTGAACGGCCAATAAGTGGTCTGGCAGCAGTTACGGGGTCCCTGGGGAGGGCGCCTTGCAGGACTCCAGGCCAGGCCAGCCTCTGACACTACTGTGTGCTAAAGAGCATAGTGGGGTGACTCAGGCCACCCAGGTCGTCAAGTTTAAATGCCCATCGTCAAGTCCACACTGCCCATTTCATGTTTGGGGAAACTGAGGCACAGGGAAATCTCACTCCAACTAAGTCAGTCTCTCTCTCTCTCTCTCTCTCTCTCTCTCTCTACCCCCCCTTTCAATTATTACTATTTTTGAGTCAGAGTCTCATGTTGCCCAGGCTGGCCTTGAACTCACTATGTAGCTGAAGATGACCTTGAACTCCTGACCGTCCTCCCTCGGCCTCCTGGGAAGGAAGGTCGGCTGGGCCTTGCCCAGCTGGAGATCACCTTTCTGAAGGAGGCATCTGGAGGAGCCTGGACACCTCAGCTGCCAGTGTCTACCCTCAAGACCAGGCCATCTGCAGTAATCTCTCTCCCAGGGGCCCAGGGGTATGGGGTGCAGGGGACGCAGAGCAGGAGCTTGCTACGGGGCAGGAAGACAACGCTTCAATCCGTCATCACTGTGACTCCAGTGGAGCCAAGGCCCAGAGAAGGAAGCCACTGGCTGGGGTGTCAGGTCCCACGACCACCTGGTACACAGGTCACCTGGTCTGCACCCCAGGAGATGCCTGTGACACTAAGTGAAGTGTTAGCACATTAGGGGCACCCACAGATATGGCCAAACCACCTGGCAGAGTGGATGTGAACCCTTGGGATGCCCAGGACACCAGGGCCCACACCTGTCATCCAGCAGGGATGAGGAGGCAGGAGGCTCAGAAGCCCAAGGCCAGCCTGGGCTACATGAGCCATCCTGATCACCTCCCTATACTAGGGGCAGCACACAGTAGGTTCAATGCATGCATAATGTGCAGGTGTGGCTCTGTCCCAGCCAACAAACACAGTCACTGCACCTCGGTTTCCCCATGGGTGTCTGATGCAAGCGGACACCTCGCTGAGGTGAGTGCCAAGGGCACAGCGGGAGCTCAGGTGGACAGGGGACTTGTACCTCCGCAGCAAACGACTCATTTATTAAAAAATAAAAAGCTGGGGTGCTGAGAGACAGCTCAGCAGTCACAGTACCAGCTGCTCTAGTAGGACCCAGGCTGGTTCCCAGCACCCACTCGGCAGCTCACAACCCTCACAACCGTGACTCCAGCTCGTGGGGCCTGACACCCCCATCTGGCCTCTGCAGGCACATGTGGGGCACACAGAAGTAGGTAACAAGGTAAACAGAAGCAAATCTAAATATAAAAACTAAAGCCAGCCATGTTGGTGCATGACTTTCTTCAGTCCTAGCACTCAGGTGGCAGCGGCAGGTGGATGTCCGTGGGCTCCCGGCTAACCTAGTCTTCCCGGAGACCTCATCTAAAAATAAAGATATCGTTGCTGTTATTCTTACCACAGTTGTCTCTGCAACTGTCCCTGACACACTGCACTGAGGGAGAGTCATGGCCACCGGCACAAACCCACACCAACTGGGGTGCAGCATCAAGTCCAGCACAAGACACCCCAGCTCCAGGCCTCCGCCAGGGACAAGCAGAAATCAGGAAAAAAGAGGGGGCAAGGAGGGGCGACCCCTGGCTGGGTCCTCGGGCGGAAACCGCTGTCACTGGCCCAGCAGCCTGGCTTGCAACTGCTCCACACTGGCAGTGCCAACTTGCTGGGCATCCCTGCTCGGGAGGCACAGCTGCACTCAGCCCGAGAACTCGGCGCTTCACTCTCTTTTTCTGTAGGTTTGTTTCAGCCAGGGTCCCATGTAGCCCAGGCTAGCCTTGAATTCCTCATCCTCTCCCCGCATACACACCTCCCGAGCGCTGGGAAGACAGGCAGTTTATAAACGACTGACTAGGTGACTTGTATTCCTGGGCTGTGAAGCAGAGGTTGGGGGTTGAGCGAGGACCCTCAGGGACAACTGAGGCGATGGGCGTGGCTATGTCTACGTCTATTTCCACAGCGTTACCAGCTCCTGGGCCAAACCCAGGTCCTTCCGAAGGCTAGACCAGTGGCCACATCCCCAGTCCACTCACTGGGGATTCTAGGTGCGGCTCTGCCCCAAGCCACGCCCCCAGCTCCCCAGACAAACTTTTGAGAGCAGACTGAGGTCCTGGAGGTCCGCTCGGACCCCACTCCACCCACCCTCCAGGTGTCACTACTGAGGGAGCCGACGCTGCAGGGCGCGCAGGGGTCACGGGGGTGGGGGCCTGGCTGAGTCCGAACCGAGGCCCTTCTCATGGTGGAGGGGAGAAACGGAGGCGCTGGGAGGGGTCGGGTGTCCGCCGCTCGCCCCGCGCGCCCTTCTCCGAACCCCCGCCGCGGGGCGAGAGGTCAGCGCGAGCCGCGCCGCCCGCCGCTCTATATTTAGAAGATGATACAAAAAACGAAACGCGCGCGGGGATTCCCCTCCGGAGCAGCCGAGGACGCGGCGGCGGCCGCCCGCGCCCGCCCGGGGCCGCGCTTCCCCGCGCACGCGCGCGCGCACGCGCAGCCGCCGCGTTGGCGCGTGCGTGGGCCTGGCCCGCGGCTGCAGCCTCTCGAGTGCGGTCCCGGGGGCTGCGGACGGCGGCGGTGGGCGGGGCGACCGGGCGCAGCGGCCATTTTCCGCTAAGCTGCGCGCGCCGCCGCCGAGTCCCCGGACGCGGGTGGGGACGGGGGGAACGGCGGAGACGGGGGGCACGGGAGCCCCGCCCCGCACACCCCACGGTCCGCGGCGGGACCCTCGCGCACTCGGGGTCCCGGCGGCGCCCGGCCTGGCTCCGCCCCCGACGGAGGAGGGAGGAGGACGCGGCTCATCCCCCCCTTCCCTCTTCCCAGAAACCGCAGCTCCCCGCCCGACCCCACGCGCGGCGCCCCGGGAAAGTCCCCCCGCGCGGAGTGGGAGCGGGGGCGGAGACGTACCATGGCGCTGTGCGGCGAGGCGACGGCCGGCGGGGAGGCGCGTGGGGAGGCGCGTGGGGAGGCGCGTGGGGAGCCGCCCGCCCCGCCCGCGGACCCTCCCCCGGCCCGCCCCCCGCCGCCTCTCCCCCCCCAGCCCGCGCTCCGGCCGGTCCTCGGCTGCAAACCGAGGCTGCCGCTGCTCCGGTGTCCGCGCCTGCATCCCCAGCGGCGAGTCCTTCCCCCGCGGGCGCGCGCGCGCTCGTGCACACGTGCGGTCGCGGACACGCGTGCAGGCGACACCGGGTCGCGCACGGCGCAGCGCGCCAGACTAGAGCCTCCAGGCCGGGGCTGGGGGTGGAGTCGGCACGCGGGGAGTGACAGGTGCCACGCCGCAGGCTCCGCTGCGGCCAGGTGTCCCCTCGGGGAGTGGGGAGCGCCGCAGTCCCCACCCCTCCATCGCGCCTCCCCGGGCGGCCTCTGCCGCTCTCCCGGGCCCCAGGTCGCAGCCCGAAGCCTTGACCTAGAATTTGAGGGACAGTTCCGGGTGGGCGCCCTGGGCGCGCTGGCAGTCAGTTCGCCTTCCCTCACCCCTTCATCCGGGAGGGTCCCCCCAGGCCCGGCCTTTCCTCCCCACCCACGTACGTCCCCACTGCTGCAACCGAACCCATGGAGCTCAGAGAGGGCAGTTCACCTCCCTGAGGCGGACCAGCACGGAGAAGCCGGCAGCTTGCGGTGCCGAGCATGGGCGGGGCACAGCCGCCCCCTCTTCTAACTCCCTCTGTGGGTCCCGACGGGGCCCCCACCGTGGGCTGCGCGGGAGAACAGGGAAGAGGGGCAGCCAGAGGGCGGGGGCGGTGGGCGTGAGGCGGGACGCAGCGCCAGCCGAGGCCTGACCACACTTCACCCCCGAGGTCACTCATGCTCTGTGCTGCTGTGAAAGCCTCCGTGGTGACCCAGGCCTGTCACCCCAGCGCCCCGTCCCCGGGAGGCTGAGGCAGGAGCATGAACCTGCGGGATGCGGTCGGTTCTGTGTGTATTTCTGTTCCGTGAGAGGGAGAGCGATGGTTCCAGTCACCCGGCGCAGACTTGCCGAGGCCGGGGCTTGAACCTGGGTAGACCCCGTGAACTTTGACCCACGGTGGGTTTGACCCTCGAGCTCTTTACAACGAAATAAAGACGTCGTGGAAGGAAGGCCAAGCACTGCAGTGGCCGAAAGGTGTAGCTTTTAAAGTGCGCATGCGCTGGACAAGCACCCCAGCCTTCTCTGTTGACTCTCACGGGGACAAGTTTTGATTACATAGTCCAGGCTAGCCCACTCACTGTGTAGCTGAAGCTGACCTTCAGTTGCAGAACCTTCTGCCTGAGCCTCAAGGCTGGGGGTCAAGCATGAGCCACCCCGTGAGCGGGTGTCTTGGGTGGGTGCACGGGCTATCACCAGCTGCCCCCCACCCGAGGCATCCCGACGCCAGCTGACCCTGCAGCTCGGGCGAGCCCCCGGGCAGGGGCTAGCCCATCTCACAGACTGGACTCAGAGCGGCAGGTGCCAGGCCTCGGAGGAGCCTTTCCCGCGTGGCAGCGGCCGGTATCGACTGTGAGGGGAGACCTGGCTCGGGGGTCACGGTCAGCCTGGGCTAAGTGGATCCCTCGCCTCTAAAGCAAAAAGGTGAGAGTAAATGAGTATGAACCAGGCAGAGATGTCTGTCTGTCTGCCTGTCTGTCGTCTGCCTGTCTGTCTGTCTGTCGTCTGTCTGCCTGTCTGTCTGCCTGCCTGTCTGTCGCTGTCTGTAGTCTGTCTGTCTGCCTGTCTGTCTGTCTGCCTGTCTGTCGTCTGTCTGTCTGCCTGTCTGTCTGTCGCTGTCCGTCGTCTGTCTGTCTGCCTGTCTGTCTGTCGCTGTCTGTCGTCTGTCTGTCTGCCTGCCTGCCTGCCTGTCTGTCTGCCTGTCTGTCATCTGTCTGCCTGTCTGTCGTCCGTCTGTCTGCCTGTCTGCCTGTCTGTCGTCCGTCTGTCTGCCTGTCTGCCTGTCTGTCGTCTGTCTGTCATCTGTCTGTCGTCTACCTGTCTGTCTGTCTGTCGTCTGTCTGTCATCTACCTGTCTGTCTGTCTGTCGTCTGTCTGCCTGTCTGTCGTCTGTCTGTCTGTCGTCTGTCTGTCTGTCTGTCGTCTACCTGTGTGTCTGTCTGTCGTCTGTCTATCTGTCTGCTGGGGGGGTGGGGGCGGGTTGCTCACACGTGCTCTGCGGCCGAGCTCCTCCCACAGCCTGTCACCTGGGGGCGTGGCCAGATTCCTCGGGATAGTGTATTGGCTGGGGTCCTGAGCAGGCTCTGATTGGCCTGACTGCAGCTCGCGTGTCTGAGTGGCCGCCGCTGAGCTGCCCACACCCACCCGCGACCAGGAGGTGAGGCCTCTGTGACCTCCTTTGTGAGACTCACCACACCCCTTTTCTGGAATTTTCCAGACACCTGGGAAACTGGAAGAAGCGGGACAGGAGAGACTTAGTGGGACACCCGACGGCGGGACACCCGACGGCGGGACACCCGACGGCGGGACACCCGACGGC
>JADRCG010005266.1:0-22173 GCA_019844195.1 Rhabdomys dilectus
TGACAGCCGGTAAGTGGCAGGTTGAGCTCTCCCTTGGACCTGCTCTTTTTTTTATTGGATATTTTATTTACATTTCAGATGCCAATTCCTTTCCCCATTTCCCCTCCCCAGAAAACCCCTATCCCGTGCCCCCCCTTTTCCATTTGTCTTTTATACAATTTTTTTAAAATGTTAATCAAGGGCTTTATAAGTATGGTAATGCTCAATCAGAAGTGTAACCTAATACCCAACCTAGCTATGTAAACTATCCTTGACTAGTGGAGACACGTGAACTTCTGCCTCCATGCCCCCTCTCTCCTTCTCTCTCTTTTTCTCTCTGGTTACCAAGCTTCTCATCTATTTCATCTTCTCCTCTCCTTACTCCATCTTTTCCTCTTGGTGCTCCTTTCCCCTTAGCTCCTCCTACATATTACCCTTCCTGTTAAAATAAAGCTTTTCTCTCAGAATACACTTAGAGCACAATTATTCCTATTTGTACCAGTGAGGTACAAGATAGTCTTAATACCCAGTCCATCCTTTTGTTGACTAGTCAGAACCTCTGTCGTCTCTGTTGACTAGAACACTTAGTTTTGAATCTGGCTTTTTCTTGGCTTTAGAATGAATGTCAGCTGAGAACCCTCCACTCAGATCTTTTCTCTCAAGGTAAATAGCCTGGATTGACTATGAGTCTATAGGTCTTCAATGCCATCAGAAATCCTGAATGACTAGATTAACTGAAGTTGTGGGAAGCACTAAGCATAGCTTCTAAAACTTAGCCAATTTATAGAGACCTCTGAACACCTGGACAGCCCCTATACTACTGAAAGTTGGAGCATCAAATCTTCAGCCTTCTGGCCCAAACTCATCTGACAGACTTTAGTGCTGCAGAATTATTAAGGGCTGGTTACTCTGTCTAGGCAGATATAATCAGTCGACTATTCTGCAAGTGTGTCCTTTTCTGGACAGTAATTTGTCTGTAGATGGAGAGAGGCAATTCTTGCCTGGTGGCTGTCTCACCACAACTGGAGTAACTCCAAGGATGTACAATTTCTTCACAGAATCCAAGACAGTAAGCTGTCAGGTGCAGACAGGTCTCTAATCAAAATGAACATTAATATAGAAATATTTGTGACGTAAATTCTATGTATTTCTGACGTTTTGAAATCCAACTATCCATGTAAGGTAACCTGGACTGTTATCTGTTAACTCCTCTCAGCTATTTCTAAATAAAATATAGAAAACACCCTAACAATAAACTCAAAGCTCTGAATTTGCTATAGTCCCTTAATTCACAGGCTAACCATCTCAAATCACTTAAAAAAAATAAAGAAGAATTGGGTCTAAGCCTTGTATTCCTAAATGTGTTATATAGGCACAGTGCCTAGGACAGTAACAATATTCATCTCACTTTTATATCAATAAGGAGCTCGTACCAATGAAAACCTTAAATTTGAAATCGGAGTAAATTTTGTACAGTTTAAGAAATTATAACTGCATCTTGATATTAATTATACAGATTTCTATCAATAGGTTATGGCTATGCCATAAATTCTAGCTAATCCTCCCTGTTCCAACAAAACCACTACTTTTTCCCAGAGAGACAGCCCAGTATTAACCACCTTAGTCCCCAAGCCCAGAGAATAGGGGCGCTGACTCTTCATTAACTTCTTCAAGCTGATTATGGGCATTGAGATATTAGAAGAGTGGTGGGGGAAAGAATAAATTGATAAGCCTCTGATGCTGTGTCTTCACTGCATCCAAATGGAATTCCTAGACACCGGAGATTTGAGTAGGTCTGCTCATTTTGCTTGATGAGTAGATACACCAAGGCTGTGTATTCTGCAATATACAATTCTCTGGACAAGTTTTAGTATCAAGAAAAAAAAATTTTTTTCCTAGAGGGCTGACATTTTTTTAAAAGATGTTGGTTCTAACAACTTTTCTTTTTTTCCCTTTTTAATTGGTTATAATATTTACATTTTGAATTCTATACCCTTATCCCATTCCCCCCCCACCCAAGAACCCCTTATCTCATCCCCCCTCCTTGTGCTTCTATTAGGGTGCGATTTTCCAGTTTCTATGATTCTGTTTTCATTAACATAAACTGCCTCCTAGATTTCTAAATCCTTCCATTTGTGTTATTAAATCTTCTATTTTTCTTTTTTTAAATCTTTTCCCCCTTTTCTCCTTTTTCCCTTTTTTATCTCTCTTTTTTTTAAAAAAAAATGGGTATTATATTTACCTTTCAGATTTTATCCCCTTACCCCCACCTCCTTTCACCACCCAGAAACCTCCTATCCCATCCCCCCTCCTCATGCTTCTATGAGGCAGTGCCCGCACCTACATCCCCCCACTACCCCCCCCCCCCCCTCACCCCCCCCCCCCCCCCCGCACTCTGTGTTCATTTTTTATGGGACCAAGAAATTTCTCTCCCACCTATGCCTGACATATATCATTTCTTACATATACCGCTGGAGTCCCCCACATAGGAAGGGACCCAGGACCCCAAATTGCTCTTTCTATCTCTATAAAGAATTTATTTGGAATTTTGATGGGGATTGCATTGAATCTGTAGATTGCTTTTGTCAAGATGGCCATTTTTACTAAATTAATCCTGCCAATCCAGGAGCATGGGAGATCTTTCAATCTTCTGAGATCTTCTTCTATTTTTTTCTTCAGAGACTTGAAGTTCTTGTCATACAGATTTTTCACTTGCTTGGTTATATTCACTCTGAGTCACTTTATATTATTTGTGACTATTGTGAAGGGTATCATTTCCCTAATTTCTTTCTCAGCCTGTTTATCTTTTGAGTAGAGGAAGGCTAATGATTTGTTTGAGTTGATTTTATATCCAGCCACTTTACTGAAGTTGTTTATCAGGTTTACGAGTTCTCTAGCAGAAGTTTTGGGGTCACTTAAGTATACTATCACATCATCTGCAAATAGTGACATTTTGACTTCTTCCTTTCCTACTTGCATCTCTTTGACTTAATTGGTGTCTAATTGCTCTGCCTAGGACTTCCAGTACTTTATTGAATAGGTAGGGTGAGAGTGGGCAGCCTTGTCTAGTCCCTGATCTTAGTGGGATTGCTTCCAGTTTCTCTCCATTTAGTATGATATTGGCTACTGTTTGCTGTATATTGCTTTTACAATGTTTAAGTATGGGCATTGAATTCCTGATCTTTCCAGACTTTTAACATGAAGGGATGTTGAATTTTGTCACATGGTTTCTCAGCATCTAGTGAGATGATAATGTGTTTTTTTCTTTGAGTTTATTTATGTAGTGGATTATATTGATTGATTTCTGAATATTGAACCATCCCTGCATTCCTGGGATAAAGCTTACTTGATCATGATGGGTGATTGTTTTGATGGGCTCTTGGATTTGTTTTGTGTGAATTTTACTGAGAATTTTTGCATCAATATTCATAAGAGAGATTGGTCTGTAGTTCTTTCTTTGTTGTTTTTTTGTGAGATTTAGATATGAGCATAATTATAGCTTCATAGAACAAACTGGGTATTGTTCCTTCTGTTTCTATTCTGTGGAATAGTTTGAAGAGAATTGGTATTAGGTCTTCCTGGAAGGTCTGATAGAATTCTTCACTAAAGCCATCTAGTATCGGACCTTTTTGGTGGGGAGACTTTTAAAGACTTGCTTTTATTTCTTTAGGGGTTATGTGACTGTTTAGATGGTTTATCTGCTCCTGATTTAACTTTGGTACCTGGTATCTGTCTAGAAAATTGTCCATTTCATTCAGATTTTCCAATTTTGTTGAGTATAGGCCTTTGTAGTAGGATCTGATGATTTTTTTATTTTCCTCAGTTTCTGTTGTTGCCTCTCCCTTTTCAGTTCTGATTTTATTAATTTGAATACTGTCTCTGTGCCCTTTGGTTAGTGTGACTAAGGGTTTATCTATCTTGATGATTTTCTCAAAGAACCAGCTTCTGGTTTTGTTGATATTTTGTATAGTTCTTTCCGTTTCTACTTGGTTGATTTCAGCCCTGGGTTTGATTATTTCCTGCCATCTACTCCTCTTGGGTATATTTGCTTCTTTTTATTCTAATGCTTTCAGGTGTGCTGTCAAGTTGTTAGTGTATGCTCTTTCCAGTTTCTTTTTGTAGGCATTTAGAGCTATGAGGTTTTTTCTTAGTACTGCTTTTATGGAGTCCCACAGGTTTTGGTATGATGTGTCCTCATTTTCATTAAATTCTAAAAAGTCTTTAATTTCTTTCATTCTTTCTTCCTTGACGAAGTCATCATTGAGTAGAGCATTGTTCTGTTTCCACGTGTATGTGGGATTTCTATTGTTTTTGTCATTATTAAAGACCAGCCTTAGTCTATGGTGGTCTGATAGAGTACAAGGGATTACTTCAATCTTTTTGTATCTGTTGAAGCCTTTTTTGTGATCAATTATACGGTCTATTTTGGAGAAGGTACCATGAGGTGCTGAGAAAAAGGTATATTCTTTTCATTAGGATGAAATGTTCTATAGATATCAGTTAAATCCAATTGGTTCATAACTTCTGTTAGTTTTATTGTGTCTAGGTTTAGTTTCTGTTTCCATGATCTGTCCATTGCTGAGAGTGCAGTGTTGAAATCCCCCCACTATTATTGTGTGAGGTGTAATGTATGCTTTGAGCTTTAGTAAAGTTTCTTTTATGTATGTGGGTGCCCTGGCATTTGGGGCATAGATGTTCAGAATTGAGAGTTCATCTTGGTAGATTTTTCCTTTGATGAATATGAAGTGTTCTCCCTTATCTTTTTGATTATGTTTGGTTGAAAGTCAATTTTATTTGATATTAGAATCACTACTCCAGCTTGTTTCTTCACACCACTTGTTTGGAAGATTTTTCAATCCTTTTACTCTGAGGTAGTGTCTGTTTTTTCACAGAGGTGTGTTTCCTGTATGCAGCAAAATGCTGGGCCATGTTTATGTATCCAGTCTGATAGTCTATGTCTTTTTTATTAGAGAATTGAGTCCATTGATATTAAGAGATATTAAGGACAAATGAATGTTGCTTCCAGTTATTTTTGTTATTAGAGGTGAAATTATGTTTTTGTAGCTATCTTCTTTTTGGGTTGTTGGATGATTACTTTCTTGCCTTTTCTAGGTTGTAGTTTCCTTCCTTGTGTTGGAGTTTTCCACCAATTATACGTTGAAATGCTGGATTTGTGGTAAGATATTGTGTAAATTTGGTTTTGTCATGGAATATCTTGGTTTCTCCATCAATAGTGATTCAGAGTTTTGCTGGGTATAGTAGTCTGGGCTGGCATTCGTGTTCTCTTATAGTGTGTATGATATCAGTCCAGGATCTTCTGGCTTTTATAATCTCTGGTGAGAAGACTGGTGTAATTCTTATAGGTCTGCCTTTATATGTTACTTTACATTTTTCCCTTACTGCTTTTAGTATTTTTCTCTATTTTGTACATTTGATGTTTTGATTATTATGTGACAGGAGGTATTTCTTTTCTGGTCTAGACTATTTGGAGTTCTGTAGGCTTCTTCTATATTTATGGACATCTCTTTCTGTAGGTTAGGAAAATTTTCCTCTACAATTTTGTTGAAGATATTTACTGGCCCTTTAAGTTTGGAGTCTTCACCCTCGTCTATACCTATTATCCTTAGGTTTGGCCTTCTCATTGTGTCCTGGATTTCCTGGATGTTTTGAGTTAGTAGCTTTTTGTATTTTGCATTTTCTTTGACAGTTGTGTCAATGTTTTCCATGGTATCTTCTGCACATGAGATTCTCTCTTCTATCTCTTGTATTCTGTTGGTGATACTTGTGTCTATGACTCCTGATCTTTTTCCTAGGTTTTCTATCTCCAGGGTAGTCTCCCTTTGTGATTTCTTTATTGTTTCTACTTCCATTTTTAGATCCTAGATGGTTTTGTTTAATTCCTTCACCTGTTTTTTTTTTGTGTTTTTGTGCAATTCTTTAAGGGATTTTTGCGTTTCCTCTTTAAGGACTTCGACCTGTCTACCTGTGTTCTCCTTCAATTCTTTGAGAGTGTTATTTATGTCCTTCTTTAAGTCCTCTATCATCAATGTGAAAAGTGATTTTAATTCTGAATCATGCTTTTCAGGAGTGATGGGGTGTTCAGGGCTTGCTATGATGGGAGAGCTCTGTTCTGATGATGCCAAGTAACTTTGGATTCTGTTGCTTATGTTCTTGTGCTTGCCTTTTGCCATCTGGTTAACTCTAGTGCTACTTGTACTCCTTGTCTCTGACTGGAGCCTGTTTTTCCAGTTATCTTACTTGGGTCTGAACTCCTCAGGGTCCAGACATCTCCATGATCTTATAATCCTGAGCTCCAGCTGCTCTGAGTACAGTGTCTCCTCTAGGATGTCTCAGGATAAGTGTCCACTGCTCTGAGTGCAGTGGCTCCTCTAGGATGTCTCAGGATACGGGTGCCCACTGCTTTGAGTTCAGTGGCTCCTCTAGGATGTCTCGGGGTATAGTGTCTGTCTCTCTGAGTCCAGTGGCCCCTCTAGGATGTCTCAGGATATGGTGTCCACATAGGAACAGACCAGCTGGGTGTCTGCTCCAGGCACCAGGCCCAGGCTAGGGGCTGAAATGGAGTGATAGTACACAGGGGCAGAATTTCAGTGTCTGCTGGGTCCTGAGCACTCCCTGCCCCCAGTTGTAGCTCTGGAGTGGGCATAGGGCAGTGGGTGAATGTTCTTCTTACCTGCCACTGTGAGTTCTGTGGCCCCTCTAGGATGTCCTGGGATACAGTGTCCACACAGGAGAAGACCAGTTGAGTGTCTGCTCCAGGCACCCATCTGAAAATACAATGTTTCAATACTATCCCTAACTTTTCCCTAGGAGTTCAGACCTCCCAACCCCCAGCAGCTGCATATTTCCATTCATTCTTCTGATTCCCTGAGCCTCCTCCTGTCTCTTCCCACACCTGATCCTGCTGACTGTATGCCTTGCATCTGCCAGCTCTAACCAGGTCCCTTTCTCCCTCTTCCTCCCATTTTGACTCCTCTTCTAAGTGGGATTCAAGCATCCTCAATTGGCCCTTCTGTGGCTGTCCTTGTCACAATCTCGCCAGCAAGAACGGACTCAGACAACAGGATTCTTCTACAACAGGCTTTATTGCAGCCTGAATGGAAGGGAAGACCCCGATAGGAAAGGGATATGTCCTTAAATACCTATTAGGTCAACGTGTACCTCTGTGATTGGCTAGCAGAGCTCAGGAGCTATGATGTCTCGGGATGCGTCACATGTAGGCTGGTTCAAGGGACTCTGAGCATGCTCTGAGCACTTGTTTACTAGTTAAGTGGGATGAGCCCGGGCTGATGTCGGCACCATCTTCCAATGGTAGCAGTGTGATAGTGCGTGATGATGTTGGCACACCACACGCAATGACATTGGCGCACCACATCTCCCCCTAATTGTTTTAATAAATTTTGTGGGCTCTCTCTGAGGCCCAAGTCCAATACGTACGCACAACAGAAGGACATGATGGGCCAGGCAGACACTCAATGATCAAAGAGACAAGGTTTTGATAGGACTCATCTCCAATCAACGAGGCAGGCCCGGGCCTCCACACTCTCCAGGGGTGCAATGGGAACTTGAGCCCTCCCAAGGTTAATGAGTGTAGGGGCAACCTTAACTTCAGACCGTGTACACACTCTCCAGGTGCAATGCGAACCTGTGCCCTCTGGGGTTAACAAGTGTTGGATGGACTAGATGCCTGGGTTGGTTCCCAGTGTTCTTCTGTGTGTTTTCAATAGCAAAAGCCAAAACTAAAAGCAATAAAAGCCAAATCTAAGAACTAATAAGGTAAGAGGCATCAATCTTTTAAAATAGACATCCAGATTCCCAGAGACTCTCTATTTTCCAGAGCAGCAAAGGCTTGAGCCAGCACTACTTTGTCTCTTTTCCTTTGAGCTCGTAATTTACACAATAAGAAGAGAGTACCTGCCAGACCAAGGCATAGGACTACTCCAAAAAGACCCACTCCCAACCATTCTTTGAAATAAGAAATAGCTGAAGAGACCCAAGAGGACAGCCCCTCGGTTAGGGATAAATCAAGGCGAGTCGAATTCACTTCAATGATGGCAAAACGTAGCTGGCAAAGCGTTTCTTCAAATTCCAAAGTCCAATTCTGTAATAAAAACTGAGAAAGAGTTTTAGACAAATTTGCTGCACGAGTAAAATTTTTATATTGTATGGAAGTGATACATAATCCTGGCATTTTTTGTTCGCAGCCCAATTGGGCCAGCTCCCACAGGATGTCAATTTGTTCTTGGACCAGGTCTATGCATTGGTTTACCAACATTAGGCCTCCCATTATTTGTGAGTTAGCCGAGGCCTGGACATCAAGGGCTGAAGTTACTGAGGCGGAGCTGGTTTATAGTATCAGCTGTTTGTACTGAGGTAGATAAGGCAAGAGCAGAGGCTGTAACTGATCCCACTACTGCGACTCCTGCAATAATGCCCACAATGATGGCTGAGATACCAAAATCTCTCTGCACCCTGAAGCGACTCAAACTATTGGGTGCCTCAACTGGCACGGGAACAAACCTGGGCAAGCGGGTTGCCATTTAGGGTGGCAATCTGAAAGAGCAATTCTCGAGATAGTCGTTCTGATTTCGCCGTCCAGTTGTCCTTTAGGAAGTTTGATAAGAGTCAACTCTGTTTGATAGACTGAGAGAAGTTAGCTTTCATAGGGGTAACACATAAGCCTTTCATGGGAGAAATACAGGACAATTGGACAATCCTAAATAAGTCTTCTACTTGGTCCTGAATTAAATCTACTCTTTGGTTAACCAACAGGAGTCCTGAGACCAAATGAGCATTATGCTCTTGTTGAGTGGCTAGAGTTGTAGCTGTTTGCTCTACCACACTATTAATAGTCTCAGCAGTTTGCACTTGCTGGGTCATAGCTATATTGTTGTTATTCCAAAATCTCATTTTTCTCTGAGTAGAGTGAGAAGTGGGAAATTATTTGGCTCCGCCTCAACTGGCATGGGAACAAATGTGGGAAGCTTTACCAATAGAGCCGTATCATTGTGCCCATTCCAGCATTTTGTTAGATAGCATTGTATATCACTATTGTTACAAGCTAGAACATTACTACTCACATTATTGTTTAATAAAAAGAAGAACGGTGTCTGTACACATACAGGTGCTGGGCTAAATGAATGATAGGCAAACATATTATTATAGGTGATATTAGATAGGCTAGTCGTGGTGTTAGTCTCATTTCTGACAGCAGAAATATTATATATCCAAAGTTGTTCTCCAAACCATTCCCTCGGAGGATCAACTCAGAACGAAAAGCAAGTAGCTATCAACAAGGTGGAGGTGTCACTGCTAACCCTGCAGCCACCTCCCCCTCGCCACAGCTCTCTAGTGAGATTGAGCGCCTCATGAGTCAGGGCCATTCCTCAAGGACATTCAGAAAGCAGTGTCTTATGCCAAGTTTATAAGTGGTGAAGAAATTGTCTCTGTCTCTACAGATAGCCAACTAAAACTGTGGAATGTGGGGAAACCATACTGTCTGTGTTCCTTCAAGGGTCATATTAATGAAAGAAAAAAAAACTTTGTAGCAATTTTTCTAAGTGTCTTTTCTTCCTGTGACCCAGCAGTAAGTTAGAGCCCAGCAATTCCTGCTGAGATAGAACAAAGGCCACATTGCCTAATCTTCTGCAGTTAGGCTGCAGGTGTTAATCACCCTAGCCTGCAGTCTCTTACCCTCAGAAGTTTTTAAGATAGCACAAAACTATTTACTTAACCCCTTGCTGGTCTTAAGGCTGGGATAAATCTTTTTTGCCTCTTTATTCCCTTCTTTCCTTTCCTTATCTCCCTGGGAGCACTCAGCTCCCCTCTCTTTGACTTCTTTTAACTCCTCTTTCAAATCCTCCTCTTCGGAGGAATCAAAATTTTCCTCTTCAGAGGAACCTAACTTAAGAGCTTCCAATTCTTTAAATGGATAAAGAGTTTTGACCTTATTTTTCACCTTTCTTTAAATAGCAACCTCGTTCTCTCCCAGAGCGTACTTGCTCTTCCCTGACTCCTCAACAATCTTGTCTGAGGGGACTGAATTCTTGGGGGCTCTAAGCTGTTTTTTGCGTGCACCACTTCTCGTTTCCCGGTCAGATTCTGACATGCTCTGCTGAACTCCCTGGAGGTTCTCCTGGCCTGCACGTATTTCTGCACTACACTGCTCGTCCTTCAAACAAGAGTAAATAAGCTGCCAAACAGAATAAATGCCTTTTCTGAGATTTTACAATACAAGAAGAACCAGAAGGAGGGCCACTGCTACCAATATGAAAGCAAGGCCGACCTCAAGCGAGTAAGAGAGCATACCTTTCTGATCCGTACCAGATCTGTAGTTCTGAATCCTCCCAGAGATGGGGGTCTCCCTCGGTACCCACAGATGGATTGTCCCGGGTTTCGGCACCAATTGTGGCTGTCCTCGTCATGATCTCGCCAGCAAGAATGGACTCAGACAACAGGATTCTTCTACAGCAGGCTTTATTGCAGCCGGAATGGAAGGGAAGACCCTGATAGGAAAGGGATACGTCCTTAAATACCTATTAGGTCGGCGTGTACCTCTGTGATTGGCTAGCAGAGCTCAGGAGAATATGACGTCTCAGGATGCGTCACATATAGGCTGGTTCAAGGGAATCTGAGCATGCTCTGAGCACTTGTTTACTAGTTAAGTGGGATGAGCCCGGGCTGATGTCGGCGCCATCTTCCAATGGCAGCAGTGTGATAGTGCGTGATGACGTTGGCACACCACACGCAATGACGTTGGTGCACCACACCCTTCCTTCTTGTTTAACTCTCAAGGTCTCTGAGTTGTTTTGTGGGTATTCTGTACTTGTGGCTAATATTCACTTACCAGTTTGCACATAGCACTCATGTCCTTGGGATTCAGTTACCTCACTCAGGATATTATTTTCTAATTCTATCCATTTGTCTGCAAGTTTCATGATGTCCATCTTTTTAAGAGGTTAGCAGTACTCCATGGTGTAAATGTATCCATTCCTCTATTGAAGGACATCTGGGTTCTTTCCAGTTTCTGGATACTGTCAGAAGCCAGGACCCTCACCCCCTCACCTTCATCCCCTATTTCTCCCCACCTACCACCTCTCTCCACTTGCACAACGTCCCCTGCAGGTTGACAACCACAAGATCCTGCCTGGCAGCTGCAGGTAGATTCAAAGCAGTGTACCATGTCTTTTGAGAAAAGGAGTTAGATCATCAATTGTTTCAGGGCACAGGCTGAGAAGATTCTGTACTTTCCCACTATACTTTCCCATCACCTGGCCTCTCTTACACCCTCCCTTTGTAAAGCATATTATAAAAAGGCCTCACGCCCAAATACATGGCTCCTGACAAGCAACTGCTTCCTCGAGTCCTTTTCCTCTCTCGCTGGTTCTTCTTTTTCAGGTTGTGGTCTTCCTCGCCCCCTCATGAATTACAAGACTCGTGGGTCGGATCAGGTGGCACCCAGACGTGGGGCTTGAGGCATGGACCCCTCTGGACGGACCTTCATTGAAGCGTGCGCACGACATCAAGATTGAGTGAGACAGGGATCGTAGCCCGTGTGAGTTTCATTTTCATTCCATCCCATAAGAATGGGTCATTCTTTGTCAAAGGAGGCTGCCTTCATAAAGGACCTCAAACATGCACTCAGAGTGAGAGGAATAAGGGTTAAAAAGAAGGATCTCATAAGTTTTTTTTTGTCTTTATTGATGAAAAGTGTCCTTGGTTTATGATTGATGGTCCTACCATCCATCCCAAGAAGTGGCAGAAAGTAGGATGTGAATTAAATGAGAAAATTAAAGTTGAAGGCGATGCTACTGTTACTGCAACAATTTTCTCTTTTGGAGGTATTATTAGAGATATTATTGAGGATGCTGATAAAGATTCAGGGAAGCGACAACTTTTGTCTGTTGCTGAATATTGCTTATCACAGTCTCAGTCTAATTCTGCCTGCCCATCTCGTCAGCCCTCTCGGCCTCCGTCTCAGGCTTCCGTTTCTTTTACTCTCATAGATATCCCTCCTGATCAGGCCTCTTCTGCTTCTGATTCACCTTGCCTCTATCCAGATTTGCCTTCTCTCGACTCCCCTCCCCTGAATTCTCAGCCTCCTCCTTATGCTTTTTCAGCCGCCTCCGCCATAGCTCCGCTCCTGCAGCTGCCTCTGATCCACAGATTCCTTTTTCCACTCATCTTTGTAACCCTGTTCTACAAAAGCCGTGCTCGCCCTCTGCTGGTGAATGCTCGGTTGTGCAGCAGAGTCTACCTCTCTCTGTCCTCCCTGTCTTGCTTCTAAGTGCCATTCCTTCTCTCCTTTGCCGCTTTTTCAGCTGATAACTCTGGCCCCTGACCCAGAATCTTTAGACCCCGCCACCGCTGATACCCTGGAAGATGAAGCTGCCTGATATCATAATCCTGATCGGCCTTCTCTTGCGGAGCCTTCTGCCCCCCCCCCCCCCCCCTCCCCTTGCCTTCCTGATATTCCCTGCTGTTTTGCCTGATTCTCTTGCCGATATGCGGGACCACCTATCTTCTCAGGTTCGTGAACTGATGGATATTCTCCATCTCCAAAAACAAGTTTCACGTCTCTCGATTCTTTGTTCTTCCACTGCCCCTTTTCAAGATTCCCTTCGCCTAGCCTTTCCTGTCACCCTATCGCAGGTTGCTTCCTCACCAACGCCCGAGACTTCAGACTCCGAGCTCCAGCCTCTGGACTCTGTGTCCCGGCAAACTCCGCCACCACCCCCAGTTGGCGCTCTCCTTCCTCAGCTACTGCTGCATCTTCTTCCCGCTTTGCTCCTGATTCTTCTTCTCGTCTTTCTTGCAAGCCCTCCTGAAAACCGCGCCCCCAGCCCGAGATTGAGGCCGGTTCCTCTGAGGATGAATCTAGTACAGAAATTGAAAATAAAAGTGATGATGAAGACTCTACAGGAGACCCCACAATCTTCAAAAAACTCTGTTTTAGACATCTTGAAAATTTAAATTCGGCTGTTAGAAACTATGGCCCTAATACCCCCTTTACTCTTTCCCTCCTTGAGAGTCTTGGTGGAGGTGGATATTTAACTCCCAATGAATGGCTCACTGTCGCTCAATCCGTCCTGACTCGGGGACAATTCCTTTCTTGGCAAGCCGATTGTGCTGACCGTTGCAGGTCACAAGCACAAGTCAATCTCTCGAGCACACACTCACCCTCCAATAAATGGATGCTTGATAAACTCCTGGGTCAAGGGAAATATGCCTCCAAACTAAGACAACAAAAATTTTCTCTGGGTCTCTTAGCTCAGTCCTCTTTGGCAGCTATGAGTGCCTGGAGAGCCATTCCCATGAAAGACTCTGTTCTTTCCCCATTGATTAAAATCACTCAGGGCAATCAAGAAGAGTTTTCAGAGTTTGTCGCTCACCTCCTAGAAGCGGCTGAGAGATCTCTGGGACCTGGCCAGGGAGAAAATAAACAGCTTGCTTATGAGAATGCTAACTCTGCCTGTAGGGCTGCCCTTCAAGGAAAATATAAAAATAAAGATTTAGATGAGATGATTCGTATCTGCAAAGATGTAGATCTCTTTGCCCAGAAGGTCTCACAAGCCATCAATCTGGCTGTGGGAGCAGCCACTAATGGTGGAGCGGGTGGATCCGCCTGTTTCAGATGTGGTCAATTGGGTCACTTTGCTAAACAGTGCCCTCAGGGTAGACCTGTGGCTCAACCCCTGCCTCAACTGAGGGGAGAGCGTCCACCTCCAATGAACCCCTTGCCCTCTCTGTAAGTGAGGCAGACATTGGGCTAACACCTGCCACTCCAAAACTGATGTTCTGGGCAACCCCCTCCCTCCCCTTCCGGGAAATGGGGTTCGGGGCCAGCCCTGGGCCCCTCAGCCAGTCTCCTTCCTGCCAGCCTCGGGGAACAGCCAGGCAGGGCCACATCAAACCCTTCATCAGCAGCTCCCAAACCAGCCTCAGCCCTCCTTAGAGCTACCCCAGGGAGCGCAGGACTGGACCTCTGTGCCTCCTCCAATACAATATTAGATGCAGACGGAGGAGTCCAAATAATTCCTACTGGTGTTTTTGGGCCCCCTCCATCTCAGACTTATTATCTTATCTTGGGCAGAGCATCTGCCACGCTTCAAGGCATTACCATCTTTCCTTCAATCATTGATAATGATTACTCTGGAGAAATTAAAGTTTTGGCCACTAGCTCCAGAGGGCCTCTCCACATCCGTCAGGGACAACGCCTTGCACAGGCCCTCCCCCTCCCATTGGATACCTCACTACCCTCCTTGGGCCCATCCTGGGGAGCTTCCACCCCAGGGTCCTCAGATGTTTATTGGGTCCAGAGACTTTCACAAAAATGCCCACAACTCAAACTTAAACTCAATGGCAAAGCTTTTGAGGGCAATCTTGATTTAGGAGCAGACTCTACAGTTATTTCACAGGCCTCTTGGCCCTCCTCTTGGCCCTGTCAGCCTTCTTTAACCCACCTTCAAGGCATTGGCCAGTCCACCGACACCCTTCAAAGCTCCCAATTACTAAATTGGGAGGATCCTGAGGGTAATACTAGACATGTTAGACCGTTCATTGTACCTGGTCTTCCTATAAACTTATGGGGTCAAGATGTATTGAGTCAAATGGGAGTCCTTATGTTTAGCCCCTCTGCGGCTGTCACCCACCAGATGCTGGACCAGGGGTTTATCCCTGGACAAGGCTTGGGCAAACACAACCAAGGGATCTCCACCCCAATTGCTGTTACACCAAAGACCTCACCCTCAGGATTAGGTTATGATTCAAATTTTTCCTAAGGCCATTGCTCCCCCTGCACACCAGGCAGATAAAATCACCTGGAAGTCAGATTCCCCTGTCTATATCGACCAATGGTCCCTCTCCCAACATAAACTTTCAGCGGCCATGCAGTTAGTGCAGGAACAATTAGATGCTGGCCACATTGAACCCTCTACCTCCCCTTGGAATACTCCCATTTTTGTAATACAAAAGAAAGGAGGCAGATGGAGACTGCTCCAAGACCTCAGAGAAATTAATAAGACTATGGTCCCAATGGGAGCCCTCCAGCCTGGCCTCCCCTCTCCTGTGGCAATACCTAAGGGTTACAACAAGATGGTTATTGATTTGAAAGATTGTTTTTTCTGTATCCCCCTAAAACCCAGAAGATAGTAAGTGCTTTGCCTTTAGCCTTCCCATCGTTAATTGCATTGGGCCATCTCCACAATTTCAGTGGAGGGTCCTACCTCAAGGCATGGCCAATAGTCCCACTCTTTGTCAAAAATTTGTGGCCGAGGCCATTGATCCCTTTTGTCTTAGATACCCTGAATTGTATGTCATCCATTACATGGATGACATCCTTTTGGCAAGTCCTGATGAGACCACCCTTGTTTAGAATTGGCCAAGAGTTGGTAACTGCCCTCCAAGATCTTGGGCTGCAGATTGCTCCCGAAAAGGTCCAGCTACAGCCCCAGTATTTATTCTTGGGTTTTGAACTTTACCCCTCTAAGGTTCTTTCTCAAAAAATTGAACCCAGAAAAGACTCCTTACAAACACTTAATGATTTTCAACGCCTCTTGGGAGATATAAATTGGTTACACCCCTATCTAAAATTAACAACTGGAGAGCTTAAGCCTCTATTTGATATTCTTCGAGGAGACTCTGACCCCTCTTCCCCCCGTATTTTAAACCCTGAGGCCACTCCTGCCCTTAAGCTTGTGGAGAAAGCCATTCAACAACAGACTATTACTTATTATTCTCCCACCTCCCCCTTACGGTTATTTGTTTTTTCCACCATGTTTGCCCCCACGGGATTGTTGTGGCAGACTAAACCTTTGCATTGGCTTTATTTGCCTGCCACCCCTTTTAAAGTACTATCTGTTTATCCCTCCCTAGTGGCACAAATAATAAGAATGGGAAGAGAAACCTCCCTGAAACTTTTTGGTAAAGACCCTAACCTTCTTAGTGTTCCCTATGATGCCGCCCAAGTCCGATGGCTACTCCAGACATCAGACAAATGGGCCATTAATTGTATTTCATTTCAGGGAAAGATAGACAACCACTATCCCTCTGACAAACTCATACAATGCCTTGAACATCAGGCAGTGGTCTTCCCTAAAATGACTAAGAATTCCCCCATTCCTCAAGCACCATTGATTTTTTACAGATGGATCTTCCTCTGGGGTTGCAGCCTTTAATATAGGTGGACAGGTTTCTAGGTTTCAGACCAACTTTTCCTCAGCATAGTTTGTAGAATTGGTTGCTGTTATTCAAGTCTTTAAGACTCTCCCAGATTGTGCTTTTAATTTGTTCACTGACAGTGCATATGTGGCTCAATCAGTCCCTTTGTTGGAGACTGTTTCCTTTATACGACCATCTACAAATGCCTCCCCCCTTTTTTCTGAGCTCTGGGAGATTATTTTAACTAGGTCCCACCCATTTTTTGTGGGTCACATATGTACCCACTCTGGTCTTCCTGGACCCCTGAGCTAGGGAAATGATATCATTGATAGGGTCACCCGAGGGTCTCCATCCAGCCTGGTGACCTTGGCCCTACCCTCTGATCCTATACAACAAACACAAAAGGCCCACCAATTGCATCATCTGAATGCCCAGACCCTCAGACAGATGTTTTCCATCACCAGAGAACAGGCACGCCAAATTGTACGTCAGTGTCAAGGATGTCTCACCTTCTTACCCGAGTTACATTTGGGGGTGAACCCTCGTGGCCTCGCCCCAGGAAAAATATGGCAAATGGATGTTACTCATTTTGCCCCTTTTGGTAAACTTAAATATATACATGTTTCTATTGATACCTTTAGTGGCTTTCTCTGCACTTCACTTCAACCTGGTGAAGCTATCAAAAATATTATTAATATATGATTTTTTTTGTCTTGCCTTTATGCCCATACCTAAGACTGACAACGGCCCTGGATATACCAGCTCCTCCTTTAAACAGTTTTGTGCCCAACTTAACATTAAACATGTTACGGGCATCCCATATAATCCTCAAGGACAAGGTGTGCTGCACCGATCACCCCGACCAGCGGGAAGAAAGACTAGCACACCAGTTCCTTCCAGAGACAGTTTACTCAGGTGCTTTCAGTTACAGCAAGAATAAGGGTGTGCCGCCTACTACCCCTCGATCGCTGCTTAAATGCTCTTCATGGGACTGCCCATATGCCCATACCACGCTTCACACTATCATAGGTTAAGAGGTTGTGACGACAGATCAGGCTACCAGCAAGCACAGTCTCCATACCAAATAAGGACTTGTTTACTCCAAAGCATAAGCCTGGCAGGCTCCATCTTAAGCATGCAGCAGCAGCGCTCCACAACAAGGTATTGTAGAAAGGGCACATCAGACCTTAAAGAATATGCTCTTAAAATTACAACATTCAGGGGATATCCTGTACCCTCAAAAAGGAAATTATAAGACATTGTTAAATCATGCATTATTTGTTCTTAATTTTTTGACCCTTGATGAAAGAGGAAAGTCTGCAGCAGACAGATATTGGCACCCTACTACAGCAGACTCCTATGCCAAGGCCATGTGGAAGGATCCGTTGACATACAAATGGAATGGTCCCGACCCAGTCCTTATCTGGGGGAAAGGACACGCATGCATATATGATTCCAAAGAACAAAATGCCAGATGGCTGCCAGAAAGACTGGTGAAATTGACTAATCTCACCCCAGGGATACCCCCTGAGAATGGTTCTTAATTGTGCTTCCTTTCAGAAAAATGCATCCAGTTGCCTTGCTTCTCCTGCTCACGCTCCAGATTTACCCGATTGTGAGTATCAAGCTTCAACATTCCCCATATCAGGTTTATAATTTTACTTGGGTCATAATAAACCAGGCAGGAGACATTGTTAATTCCAGCTCTTCACTTGGAACCCAGCCTTCATGGCCCTCTTTAGAGGTGAACCTTTGTGCCCTCGCCCTGGGGGCCAGCGCCGATTGTGGAACCCCCTATCACTACTGGCCCCAGAATAGACCGGTTGATACTCCTAACCCCAACCATGATGGCCACCTTATTGGCTGTAACTCTTATGATAGGAGAGTCTCCTTGGCCAATGATGCGTCTGGCCTTTATGTATGCTCTGGCCCCACTCATAGAGATCATTCTCACGGCTACAAGTGCTGCCATTTTTCTGATTTTTTCTGCGCATCCTGGGGCTGTGACACCACGGGAGATGCATATTGGAGGCCCCATTCCTCCTGGGATTATATTACCCTACAGAGAAAATTTCTTCCCAAAGTTAGGTGTATCCACGGCCGACCCTATGAAATCCCAGTGTCAAAGTAATTGGTGTTCTCCCCTCCTCATTTCCTTTACTGAGAGGGGGAACAATAAAGATTGGATGGCCAAAGGATTTACATGGGGCTTGCATCTGAGAGAGTGCACTGCTTGGTCATTTGGCTGCTAAGACCCAGGGCTCACCTTTACAATAAAACTTCTTAAGATCATTCCCAATAAAAATATTGCCGCTGTGGGCCCCAATCCTGTTCTACAACAACCCTCAAGGCCTCTTAACCCCCCCAAACCTATGGCCGCCGTCCCTGGCATTTTGCCTTCACCCTCTCCCTTGGCACTCTTGGTCACCATGTTTCAGCCTACTGTTCCCAAGGGCCCTCTTAGCTCTGCTGATCTCATTGTTTCCTTGGTAAATGCTTCTCTTGAGGCCATCCACAATACCAATGATAATAACTATCAAGAATGTTGGATTTGCTTTTCACCCATTCCTCCCTTCTACGAGGGGATAGCTATCCTCACCATTCCCACCTTTACCAATGATGGTAACAGACTCCTTGGGATTCATTCACCTGAAGGAGGTCTTACCCTTAGGTCCATTTCAGGAATAGGCCTCTGTCTTTTGGGACCCTCCATGCTCCCTCCTAAGGATTTGATTCTGGTATGCAACCAGACATTGATCCTCAATGATGTATTTTTATATACCCTGGCACCTGATGGTACATATTTTGCCTGTGCTTCTGGTTTGACTCCTTATATATATAATCCCAGCTTTTTATATTCTAAAGATTATTGTGTAATTGTTACCATTCTTCCACATTTTGATCCAGAGTCCTTCCTTAATATTATAGATCAAAGACCCTCTCTGAGAACCAAGAGAGAACCTCTGGCTGCCCTTGCCTTGTCTGTTATATTTGGGATTAGTACCATTGGTGCAGGCACGGGCATAGCTTCCTTGGTAACTTCCAATAATCACTATGGTCATCTCCAATCCCTCATTGATAAAGATTTAAATAATTTGAGGGAAGGAATACAAGACCTCAAGGACCCTCTGGCTTCTCTTTCTGAGGTGGTGTTATAAAACAGGAGAGGACTTGACCTTGTCTTCCTTAAGGAAGGTGGTCTCTGCGTGGCACTCAAAGAAGAATGTTGCTTTTATTCACTTACTAGTGTGCACATTGCACTCATGTTTTTTGGGGGGATTTGGTTACCTCACTCAAGATATTATTTTCTATTTCTATCCATTTGTCTGCAAGATTCATGATGTCCATGTTTTTAAGAGGTGAGTAGTACTCCATTCTGTAAATGTATCCATTCTTCTGTTGAAAGACATCTGGGTTCTTTCCAGTTCCTGGATAGTATAAATAAGGCTGCTATGAAAATAGTGGAGCAAATGTCCTTATGGTATGGTAGAACATCTTTTAGGTTTATGCTCAGGTGTGGTATAGCTGAGGACTCAGGTAGAACAATTTCTGATTTTTTGAAAAATTGTGAGATTGATTCCCAGAGTGGTTGTACCAGTTTGCAATCCCACCAACAATGGAGGAGTGTTCCTCTTTCTCCACATCCTTGCCAGTATCTGCTGTCATCTGAGTTTTTGATCTTAGCCATTCTGACTAGTGTGAGGTAGCTCTCAGGGTCATTTGGATTTGCATTTCCTGACGACTAAGGAAATGAAGGAAATGGCAACTTCATAGGAAGACCATCAACATCAACTAACTGCCACCCCCTGGAAGCTCTCAGAGATTAAGACTCCAACCAAAGAACAAACACTGGGCTGGTCTGAGGCACCGGGCACATATGTAGCAAACCACTGCCTTGTCTGGCCTCAGTGGGAGAGGAAGTGAAAATGATGTAGAAACTTAATGCCCAAGGGAGGGACGTTTCCAGGAGGGGCACCCGAACTCAGAGGGAAAGGGGAGTGGGAATGGTTGAAGAACTCTGTGAAGGGTGATCAAGAGGTACGCAACACTTCTGAAGTATATAAATAAAATAATCATTTAATAAAATAATAAAAAAGAGAAACCACAATGTTTTAAGCATAGCCAGTCCTTGTCAGGATAATCCTCAGTCCTAATCCCGATACTTCTGGCTTTCACCAGGTGTTACTTGGCAGCTTTCTGTAGACATAGTGGCTCAGAATCCTGATCTGCCTGACTCTATGACTTTAACATATCCTACCAATAGGGGCCACCACTGCCAGCCAAGAGCTATATTCATTCCACACACTTAAAGACCTGGGTCACTGCCCTTTGGTGGGAAACAATCAGTCAGACTGAATGGAAAGTCACTTCACATATTCTTGAGCTTGCTTATCATGGGGAAGGAAGGGAGATCCAGCCGCCTATCCTCCAATGCGAGGACCCTACCCTTTCGTTTGAATGGGCAGGGTCTCCAGGGAGACCTAGTTTTTCTTCTTCTTAAAGAAGGTCCTGTCTCAGCCACAACAATGTGCAGACTCATTCAGATTCTTCCAGAAGTGTGATGTGCATATGGCCTATGAAAGGGTTAAAGTCATGGGTACGCAAACCCATTTATCTCATTGTGTTTTGAAGGCTGAGGTACTGTTCCCTCTGAAATTGTCATCCCTATGACCCTGGCCCAGTTTTCTACAGCTCCCTCTGCAGATAAGTACATACTGGCCAAGAACTTGATACATTCTCCTTACTCTGGTGAGCCTTGGGATTCCTCCCCAATGTGCATATCTCTTTCCTGTTCTTTCCTCCTTTCTCCTCCAAGTCCATTCTCATCAAGAGTTTGTTCCAAGCACATTACCCCAAGGACTACAATGAAGTGAGTTATTGAAAACGATGCTTTTTAATCCTCTAGCTTAAGACTTAGCGAAAGGACAATTTTCCATTTTTGGCATTACATTTACTTAAACGCATCACATTCACATTTCACTTTCCAATTGTATATTTCTACTTTCCAGTTCCATCCTCATGTTGGCAAATTCAGTGAACATACAGAGAGGCTCTTCCTGGTCTCTGAAACGGCCCATAAGCTCTCCATGTCTAACACCACAGGTCCACCATGGATCTGTTACCAAACTCCAGGTTTCTCTTCCATGAAGTGGTGGAAGGCAGGAGGTACCACAGGGAAACCCAGAGGCAGAAACTGTCTCAGTGAGACCCTGTGAAGCCTTGATCTGAAAGTTTTCTTCTCTTTGATGTGCTCAACATACCATTAGGCATTTTGTTTCTTAACAGGTGTCTATTCGTTGTATACAGAAGGGAGTTTCATTCAGATAGTGTCTTGGAAGTACATGAGTAAGCCCACCACAACCACTTACCCACACGTTGATCCCCTCCCACTCATGGCAAGCCCCCAGGTCTTTCTAGATGGCTTCCTTTCTACTTTGATAATATTTTCTACTCATCTATGATTTTATGTATCTATAAAAAATTTGGGATTCTAAAGTGGAAAAAACATGCAAGATTTGTCTGTCAGACTGAATTCATGTAAAGTTGTATACCCCAATTGTAGAAGACCGATGTTAGTTCCCCACCTGTCTGTAGAGAAATCCATGGCAAATGAATGACTAGCATTAATGTCAGACCTGAAACACTGAAAATGTTAGAGGTAGATATCACCACAGGCCAGGCGTTCCTATAAAGACCTGGCCTTTTTTGCCTATGAGACCAACAGCAAAGAGCAGACAATCCACGGAAGAGACAGCATGCACAAAGGGGGCCGTGGGAATCTTCACTAAGCACATCTGGGGAAAGATCCACATCTAGTTGTGACTCTTGAAAAAGGCCCCAATTCCTGGGAAATCTCTATGGTGCTGACATTGAGAATGCCCTGGATTTGTACGTAGCAGAGCTGGTGACAAGTTTGCTAGGACATGATGCTTGTTCCTGAGGTCATGACATCTGAGACCCATAACATGAATTTCAGAAGCAGCTGCTTAGTTTGTTGTAGCTCTTGTGGAGAGTGTC